>JABCKU010000008.1:0-188489 GCA_018221655.1 Myochromella boudieri | reverse complement strand
ACAAAGAGACCCTTCTCAGTATCGTCAACCAATATATTGGTGGCAATGCCGTCGGAGATAAAGGAGCAATAATGAACGTGGCAGAGTTCTACATCGCCGTGAAGGATCTTGCAGAAAAGAGGCAGATTGCTGACGGCTCGAATCACCGACCACATTTCAGTATGCGTACGCTTGCTCGTGCGCTCACTTTTGCGTCAGACACTGCGAGTATGTTTGGATTACGACGAGCAATATGGGAAGGCTGTCTGATGGCGTTTACAATGGTCCTTGATTCTCCGAGTGCTGAGCTTGTGGCTGCTCCAGCCCAGAAATATCTGTTGTCGGGTGTACGGAATCCACAATCGATGCGAGCGAAGGTGCCCAATGTTCCGCATGGCCGCTCCGCCGATGAGTACATCAAGTTCGGGCCTTTCTATCTTGAGAGAGGGCCACTTCCAGAGGACCTAGTTGACGACTACATCATGACACCATCGGTAGAAACTAAGCTCATTGATCTAGCAAGAATTATCCTCACTCGGCGATTTCCCATTCTGATTGAGGGTCCCACTTCGAGTGGCAAAACCAGTTCCGTTGAATATCTTGCAAAGCGCACAGGGCACCAGTTTATCCGCATCAACAACCACGAGCACACCGACATTCAAGAATACATCGGCTCTTATGTCTCAGATCCGCAGACAGGAAAACTTGCCTTCAAAGATGGCCTCCTCGTTCGCGCACTTCGCCATGGCCATTGGATTGTACTGGATGAGCTCAACCTAGCTCCCACGGACGTGCTCGAGGCACTCAATCGCTTACTCGACGACAATCGTGAACTTGTCATTCCCGAAACCCAAGAAGTTGTCAAACCTCACCCTCACTTCATGCTTTTTGCGACGCAGAACCCCCCCGGTTTATATGCCGGAAGAAAAGTGCTCTCAAGAGCATTCCGCAATCGATTTCTTGAGGTTCACTTTGAGGACGTACCCCAGGCCGAGTTGGAGACAATTCTTTGCCAACGAAGCCAAATTGCACCATCATACGGGAAACGTATCGTCAGCGTGTTTCACGAGCTTCAAAAACGACGCCAGTCCAGTCGTGTATTCGAAAGTAAGCAGGGATTCGCAACGCTTCGTGACCTTTTTCGTTGGGCGGGCCGTGATGCCGTGGGATATCAGGAACTGGCTGAAAACGGGTACATGCTGCTCGCGGAACGCGCTCGCCGGGAAGACGACAAAGTCGCAGTAAAGGAGGTGATTGAATCGATTATGAAGGTTAGGATTGACGAGAAGAAGATGTACGACATTCACAGAACCGATGTCGATGTAGCATCATTCCTGGGCACTCCGTTGCCAACTTCACCAAACATCATCTGGACCAGTGCGATGCAGAGGTTGTTTACACTCGTTTCCAGGGCTCTAAGATTCAATGAGCCCGTCCTTCTTGTTGGTGAGACAGGAGCTGGCAAGACTTCTGTATGCCAGATGTTTGCCGAGGCCACCTCCCAACACCTCTATGGATTGAACTGTCATCAAAATACTGAAACGGCTGACCTCATTGGCGGTCTTAGGCCTCTTCGTAATCGCACTGCAAGGGAAGCTGTCATCTTCAAGCAAGCTGTGGAGTTGTTCCACGACATCGGAGTCACCGATTTCCCCAAGTCACTGGTCGAGCTTTCCACAAAATGTGACAAAGTAGTTAAGTCAACCTCACTATCATCGGAACACCGGTCACGTCTCGTAGCCCTTCAGAACAAACTTCTCCAACTTCAGTCAATATTTGAATGGCATGACGGTCCATTGGTCGAGGCCATGCGCAGCGGAGATGTTTTTCTGCTTGACGAAATCTCACTTGCCGACGATTCTGTTCTCGAACGACTCAACAGCGTTCTTGAACCAGCGCGATCAATTGTTTTGGCAGAAAAGGGTGGTGGAGATGAGCTTGCTCATCCCTTCATTAGAGCCGACGACAACTTCAAACTCGTAGCAACCATGAACCCTGGCGGTGACTACGGAAAGAAGGAGTTATCCCCTGCTTTGCGCAATCGTTTCACGGAGATCTGGGTACCTCGCGTCGAGGATCGGGGTGATCTGGAACTTATTGTTGATAACCTCTGGAAGCATGACTATTTGAAACGATATACCACATGTGTGCTCGATTTTTTGGAGTGGCTTTGCTTGCGAGTCGGCGATCGATCATTGATGAGCTTGCGGGATATCCTTGTAAGTGTAGTTCTCCTACATCACAGATCAACTAATCAATTATATCCATCAGGCCTGGGTGAATTTTACCAACTCTGCGTACAAAAGTGAGGGCTCGGAATGTATGCCTGCGGACGAACTATATGTGCACCTTTCCCCTACTCCTCCTTTGACACCTTCTTACTAGGACCCTCTAGCATCATGCGGCTCATATGACGTTTCTGGATGGTCTAGGTTCGCTCCCACAACTCTCAGCATATACGAAGGAGGGCCTTCAACAGCTGAAGGATGAGGCGATATCAAAATTGATGGACATCATCCCATTTGCTGATCATAATACCCTCTCCCCTTTCATCCCATCTCATGATTCCTCAATCTCTGTTCAATTTGGATCCTTCACTCTTCCTAGAGGACCTCTAGAAGTCACCAATCACGTCTTCAATCTTGAAGCTCCAACCACTCGAGATAACGCGATGCGCGTGGTTCGAGCTTGTCAGGTTATGAAGCCGATCCTTCTTGAAGGAAGTCCGGGGGTTGGCAAAACGAGCCTCATTACAGCTCTCGCAAATGTATCTGGTCGTGAATTGTGCCGAATCAACCTATCTGACCAAACTGACCTCATTGACTTATTCGGTTCTGATCTGCCTGTGGAGGGCGGAGGGCCGGGGGAGTTTGCATGGAAAGATGCCGAGTTCCTGAAGGCGCTACAGGATGGTCATTGGGTTCTACTCGATGAAATGAACCTTGCACCTCAAGCTGTTCTCGAAGGCCTAAATGCAGTGCTTGATCACCGCGGGACCGTCTATATACCCGAACTGGGGCGCTCCTTTGTTCGACATCCCTCTTTCCGCATCTTTGCAGCCCAAAATCCTTTGAATCAGGGTGGCGGACGTAAAGGTCTTCCTAAATCATTCGTTAACCGCTTTACCAAAGTTTACGTCGAAGAGCTATCGCCTAGCGACCTACTCTTGGTTTGCCAACACGTGTTTCCTGATTACGATGAAGGTATCATTCGAGACATGATTTCCTACAACATGCAGCTTCAGGATGCTGTCGCCATCCGGCGTAATTTCGCCAGAGATGGGAGCCCATGGGAGTTCAACCTTCGTGATGTGATTCGGTGGGGTTTACTGTTGCGTACACCAAACTCACCCCTACATCCATCCGAGCATCTTCGCACCATCTATCTACAACGCTTTCGGACACAACAAGACCGAGACCAAGCGCGTTTGTTGTTCGACAACGTCTTCTCAACCTCACAAAAACTGTCTGAAGAGTCTCCTTATCTGACCGTTTCATCTTGCCATTTCCAAGTTGGCCATTTCGTCACCAAGCGCAGAAATATGGTCCCACTACTACCAACAGGTCGCATTCTCAAGATGCAACTCTCTGCAATGGAGTCCCTTGGCCACTGTATTTACCAATCATGGCTTGCTATCTTGACTGGTCAGCGAAACAGCGGTAAGACCAACGTAGTGAGAGTGCTAGCCCACTTCACGGGAAATGCACTTCGAGAGATCTCTGTCAACAGTTCCACTGATACCACGGACATTCTTGGCAGCTTCGAGCAGGTCGACTTACAGGGTCGTTCTGTGGCCGTGATTGACGATGTGTTAGCCCTTTTAGATAACCAACTCCGATTAACAGCAGGTTCAAAAAACTTCCAATCTCAGGCTCACAAATTGCGTAAAGCTCGGGGCGATTCAATTTCTTTGCCAGTTCTTCTTCAAATCGCCTCCGAGAGTCTTGCCGACCTCCAGTATACCTCACAAAATGCATCGACATTACTGGATACCATTAAGACTCTGCTTACCTCATCTGATGCGACTGGTCGTTTCGAGTGGGTCGACGGCCCGTTGGTACAGGCACTCAAGCATGGTCATTGGTTACTAATGGATGGAGCTAATCTTTGCAGTCCTTCTGTCCTTGATCGTCTGAATTCCCTTTGCGAACAAAATGGCGTTCTCACCTTAAGTGAAAGGGGATATGTTAACGGACGAGTGGAAGTTCTAACGCCACATCCCAACTTCCGCTTGTTCATGACTGTCGACCCCCAACATGGCGAATTATCCCGAGCTATGCGTAACAGAGGCATCGAAATCTCCCTCATATCCACGCCCACTACAGATGACCAAAGCATCCTATCTGACTACCAGCGGTTGCCTCGTTCGATTTCATCTTCAAATGATATACAATCCCCTAGTCTAGCCTTTGAAGTATCAAGACGAGGATTGTGGAGAGAGGAGACGAAGCCACCTTCAGCATTGTCGACTACCGGACGATCCCTCGATCAGGATTCTGGCCTCTCTAGCCTTGTTGATCATGCACCGATGATTATAGCTTCTTCTTTGACATCTACAGAACTAACAAATGCTCATCTGTTATTCGTTGCTCGCACGATAACACCCGCATATCTTTCACCCCTCAATCGTTGGCTGGAAATCTTTGCATATGCTTCAAGACCAGTGGATGTCAAACGGGTACAAGCATTTTTGAACATTTTTAGCAATCCTCATCTTGCTGGAGCTCTCGTGCGTCTACGCAAAGCATATTCTCTCTCGTCGGCGCTACCTACAGACCTTGTACTTACTCAGGTCAGCCAAATCTTCATTCGCCGAGGGCCTTTCGTTAATATTTCGTCCTGTTCCCTTGTATACTTTGCGCAAATGAATATAGCCCATGGATTTTTACTTAAGTGCTACTCCATCCATCGAAAGAAAACTCGAAGTAAACATTCCTTCTGCGCACCACCTGGTCCTACAAACACTGGATCTAGCTGTGGCTTTGTTCCTGGATGCAGAAGAGCAGGACAAGCCTGCGAGTACCGCCCAATCTAGCGAGAAGAACACCAAGAAAACTCAAGCTTTGAAAGAAATGACCACCTTAGCAAATATCATCTATGCCGTGGGTTGTACCATACTGAAAATCATGGCTGTTGAGGATGGAATGCCGAACATAGTGAGCGACCTTCTTTATGGTCACGATCATCACATGCTCATCATTCTCCAAGGAGGATCTCCGTTTGTCTTCGTTGCTTCTCGGTTACAGCCGATATCTCCGTAAGATCGCTGCGGCAATCTTCTTTGATTTTTCTGCACTGCAAGCTGCTTGTCGATGGATCGCCAATGCAATAGAAAATACCTCGGTTACATTCTCTACCATAGCCACCCAAGTAGAAGTCCTCAGAGACACCATCTCGCTTTCGAGTGGACTTGGTTTGATCGAAATATGGTCCTGTATGTTCATCGACAGGCCGATCACACAATCGCTAGCCACTCTAGACGTCGTCGAGAAGTATAGTGCTCGCCTGAAGGGTAAGAAGGCTCAGAGTATGTTGTCTTTTGTTGCATGTACGTAGCCTGATCTGAAATTTCCAAATAGGTCTTCGTCAACAAGCTTTTGACTTCATGGCAGTGCAAACACTGCCTGTCAACCTCTCTAAACATGCCAGTACAACACTTTCTTCTCTTCAAGCAGATCTCGAATCGGTGCGTGAGGGTCGCCTGGGTTGATCTGTGCATATATTGACCAACGCCCCCCCACAGCACCTAACCCGGCAGACGATCGACGAGGATGAAACGGTATGTGTTGACCCGTGCCTGCTTGTAGCGGAACTCGGAATTCTTTCCAACGTAGAGGTGCATTTCTTCAGAAACCTATCAAGTTTGCTTAACTTATTATATCTTTGTTAGGACTCAGCACAGACGCTCTCAGATATCTTCCATGTCTCTTGGAGCGGAAAAGGTAGTCTCCTTCGAATGGTGCACTATCAGCATCTTCTTTGGACTTTACAAGCCCATAAAAGTATGTAAATCTCTGGCTTTAATTGAGTTCGACGACTCACATACTTTTCCATCAGGCGTCACCCCCATTGCTGCTCAAACTCAGATACAATGGATCAGTGCACTATGGAATTCATCTTCTCAAAATAATGTGAGTTCCATCTCTACAGATTGAATCTTGGCTAAACATTCTTGCAGCTCCCGAACGGGCCCTCCATCCTGCTCCGACCCACCCAACTTATCGCAACTGTCGAGACCTGGTAAATTGGCCTCCTCCCTTACAGCTCATTTTGGCTAATGAACGTAATTACAGTGATTGGAGTCACAAGTCCCTGCTTTCCTTGGAAGAATATGAGCTAGAAACACGCCGCCATTCACGCATACTGTTCTTGCAGTCCACCGAGTTGACACCACGTCTTGATGAACTTGCTAGTCTTCTTCATTGCTCGACCAACATGGTGAGTATCCCCTCTCAAGTCAAGGAATTTATTTAACATGTATATCAGGTAGTTGACTGTTTCAAAGAGACATTCTCGTCAGATTCCTATAACGCCATTCGACAACTTATTCCTGGAACAATGGCTGTATTGGCATCGTCATCGACCGAGCTCCTGGCTCTACTGAGCCAATCTAATAACGAGCACCTCAAGCGTGCTGTCGTACAACATCTCCATCCGCCATTCCAATCTCTGCACGTAGGCGGCGATCGAGAACACTCAATCGCAGACTTGGGGTCTTGTTGGGTTGCCTTAGGCCATCTTTTCCTTGATCTTTTCGTACCCGACACTCCCATTGATCCAGCGGCAATCCAGAGCTACACCACAAATCGACGAGTTCAGGAATGCAGCCTATTACAGGCTCAACTGGATCTTCATAATGCACTGGAGAGGCTTGTGAGCGGCAATGATACGAATGACCTCATTCACAGCCTCAAACACAGCCATGACCATGTCTCGAGAACTCGCAGATTCCTCATCCGTTCCTCTCCAAACGGATATCTCCCGACTGGGCATGTATTGAGGTGTTACAATTCCAAAAGCAGGTCTTATCGAAGGTCAAAGAGTTACTCATGCTCCTGCGATCTGGGAAAGAGAACGCGATAATGCGTGAGGAGGTCATGCAACAATCAATTGCAGGATTCTGTCGTCGACTAGAAACGGTCTACAAGGAGTACGCCGACCTGAATACTCCTCTCCAACTGGCCATTCTCTATGTCCGAATGGGACTCCGTCTAGTTGCGCATTCTTCAACCAACTCATCACCAATCACCTCGTCGTATGCTTCATCCTTAATTGCATTCCCATCTGTGCAAAGCTATGCTTCCATTTGTGCACAAGCAGAAACTGCAGGGCCACCGAATATAGCACCCCTCCGTAATGTGCTTCTCACACTTTCTGCTGTGGCAATGGAGAACACCCTTGGCATCCTTCGAGCAGATATTTTAGAGGTCGCTTATAATCAGGCACTCGGACTTTGGCTGATAGACCGCGCGAAAGAAAAGGAGGCAGGCTTGGCGGCTTCGTCGCTATATCGACGCAAGAACGCGGATCACGACGACATTGGAGATGCCGAAATCGAGGAACTAGAGTTCCTCGAATTGTTCCCCTCATTTGACGGTACATTTGACGCAGAAACTGATACCCCTGCTGCAGAGTTAAATCAGCTTTCTGTTCTTGTTACACCTACGGACATAGACCAACTGGTATCGCTACACCATGTTCTGTTCGAAACTGGTCTTCCCGATGACGTCACCGCCTTTACCAATATCCGGCAATCAGTCCTCGCTTCACTTTTGTCATGCTCTGGTACATCTCTTCCGGACACTCTGGATAATGAAAGTCTGCCGTTCCAGTTCAACGTTCTGCGAGATCGAATACGCGGCCTTGAGTATGTTCCTATCATTGGTGGGAAGACCTTTAATTTCTACGCGGATCCGTTCGTCGCAGAGGTAAAGAAAGCAGCAGTCGTTGTCACCGCCCTCAAGACTCGGTTGGAAGCAATCATACAGGAATGGCCAGATCAGATGGTCCTTCAACATCTAAAGAGCCGCTGTGAGGTCGTTTTGGGTCTCGATCTTCATAGTCCCATTGCCAAGATACTTTCTGCTTTGGAACAACTATTGTTACAGTCTGAAGATTGGGAGATGTACGCAAACCGAGACAATACCATTAAGCAGAACCAACAGAGTTTAATCGCACTCATCGTGCAGTGGCGGCGCCTCGAACTATCTTGTTGGCAGGTCTTATTGGAATCTCAGTCAAAAACTTTTGCGAAGGGAGTGAACGAGTGGTGGTTCCGTCTATATGAAGCGATCATCCGTGGTCCTCTGGATGCGTGTGACGAAGCAGACGAAAGCTTGCAATACCCCGATCAGTACTTGGAGACGTTGATACCTTTGCTCGACGATTTTGTTAAGACAAGCCCTCTGGGAGAATTCGATGCGCGCATGCGCCTGCTCTGTAGCTTTGAGGGCTACATCCGACACCTGTGCGATATCAAGCATGGCCAACAAAAATCCGTCCTGCACCGCGTTCGCCGTATCCTGAATTCCACCCGATGCTACTATGATCTGTTCTCCGCCAACGTATCCAATCATCTTCTGGAGCAGCGTGGTGTACTCGAGAAAGAGATACGAGGATTCATCAAACTAGCGAGCTGGAAGGATATCAATGTTCAGGCCCTCAAAGCCAGTGCACAGCGCACCCACCATCAACTCTACAAGATTATTCGGAAATTCCGTGATGTACTCAGGCAACCCATTGCACAACAGTTCAATGTTCAACTGGCCGATGTTCCGGAGACAAAACGTCTGGATCTGATGGTCGTACCCCTTACACCATATACCTCCTTACCCCCTCCCAACGACGAATCCAGTCACGCGTCTAGTCACCTACAAAAACTGACCCAGACTTTCAAGAGGTTTGATTCCTTCATAACAACCCGTATCCGATCATTCATTCACTCCAAATCGGCCCACCTTGTCGACGAGCTCGCCGTGGATATCATTGTTACCTCAAAAGAACTTGCAGCTATTTCCATACCATCCAATGTGCCATCTGAAAAGCGTATTAAACAGCAAAAAGCCCTTCTCGTTCGGAAGAGGAAAGCATGGAGCGATCTATTGAAAGAGCTAAAGAGATCTGGTCTATCGGTTAATGTCAAAACCGAAGTACTCCGCCAGAATAACAATCAACGTTGGCTGAGGGAGCAACCGATCATGCCTGCTATTAAGGACGCACACATATCTTCGGCGAAGGGGGAGAATTATTTTGCTCGGCTTTACAGTTCTCTTCCAGATCTTCGCTCTTCTCTTTCAAGTCATCACTCCGATTTGTCCACGCGTGAGCTCCAAAGAGGCATTATGTTCTTAGAATCTGGGTTCTCCATGGGTATTGACCTAAGGGCACGGTAAATGTTCTACATTCCGTTCGCATCGCACAGACTTCTGACAGTCCACCTTTAGCCTTGCAACATCTTTGGAACACTTCTACAGGTTGGAAGGAATGACAGAACGATTGAAGGCTCTATCTTCAAACCCAAATGACTTGCAAACTGGAACAAATCTTGGCAGTCTCGTGCAATGCACCAAGAATGCCGTCTGCAGGCTTTCAAATGCGATGCAAGAAATTTTGGATGGGGTGAAGACTTATAACTCTCTTCAGCCCAGAAAAATGATACCAGACGATCTCTTACAAGAATTGAGCACCTACCAACAGTCAACAGCTCTTTTGAAGGATCAATTCATAAACATTGCGGCTAATATAGAACTCACAAAGCCACCAATTCTGTTAAAAAGTATGTGCTGTGGAGTTTTTTTGCATGAGATTATACTGACTTTCCTTTTCGTTCAGACGAGCACCAGACACTTGTTGACATCTTGATACACTTCTCTAATACCTCCACGAAACTGCAGCAGTGGGCCCGAGAGCATCCCAGCCTTGAGTACCTTCTGAGACCTGTCGAAAAATGGCTAAATGCCCAGGACACACCATCACTTTTGCCGCTCCAGGGCGTCTCATTACCCTGCAATGAACCCGTCGATACCCTTCTCAATTCATTCCTTGTTATTGTGCAAAACTTCATGTCGAGATGTCCCGAATCAACACCCACTGATACAGAAGTGGAAGAAGACAACGACCATTATATTCTGAAGGATTGCCGCGTCGTCCGTGATTTGACATTCCTATTGAACATTGATGCAATCATCTACTCGTTGGACAATGTCATCTACTACCTTGTCGCCAACCCTGACACACGAGGGCAAGACCTGCAACGTATTTTACCATTCCTCAGCGCTTACCTAGCCCTCGCCAAGGACCAGTTAGCTACACACAGTCAATGGACTAAGGCGGTCTTTAAGTTGGACTTTGTCTTGTGCTCTGTGATGAGTACTATCTCGAAACAAGGGTTCTGCCAACCACCTGATTCTGAAGGAGACGACGATGGAGGCGCTACCATAGAATCGACGGGTGGTGTAGGACTGGGTGAGGGCTCTGGGACGCAGAATGTTAGCAAAGAGATCGAGGATGAAAGTCAAGTCGAGGGCCTCCAAGGTGAGGATACACAGGATAGGGAGAAAGACCAAAGGGAAGACAAAGACGAAGGGGATGCAGTCGAAATGGCTGATGATTTTGGTGGTGAGATGGAAGATATTCCGGACGAAGGATCTCAGGCGGAGTCGGACAATGAGAGTGATGCTGAACCAGAAGAACAGCTTGGGGACCTAGATCCCACCGACCCATCAGCTGTTGACGAAAAGCTGTGGGGTGACGAAAAAGGACCAGACGATGGCAATCAAGATGAGAAGATGGGCCAGGACCGATCGGAGGAAAAGTCTGGAGAGTCGGAGGTCGTAGCGAAAGAAGGGAAGGATAGCAAGAAGTCGAAGGAGAAGGAGAAACCTAAAAACAATGAGGGAACTACAGAAAAACAGTCAGAGGGTACGGAGGACGAACCTATACTAGAGGTGGAGGAAGAGGGGGAAGAAGATGCGAATAATCTAGACGCTGGTGCTCCCATGGACGACTACATTCAGGATGCAAACACCTTAGATCTACCGGAAAATATGGATTTGGGAGGGGATGAGATGGAGATGGGTGGAGACGATTTACCTGAGGATATGGATGTTGGTGATGACGAACCCATGGACGACAAAATGGATGATGCAGACTCTAAGCAAGGTGGAGATGACGCGCCGAACGAGCAGTGGGGTCAAGAGGATCGACCTCCAGAGGAACTTCCTGAACCAGCTGACCATGATCCGGAACCCGACAGCCACGACCAACTTCAGGAAGCCGATGCAGATAACCAAATTCCCGATGCAGAAGAGGAGGGTGGGGAAGGCGAGGAGGCTGTCGCTCGGCCCGACGTCTCTGCAGGTGATGGCCAAGCTTCGTCCGAAGATCAACAAAACGGCGATATTGGGGAGACTGCAGCAACAGGACAGCCGGGTAGCTCAGAAGGGGCAGCTGGTAAAGACACAGCTTTTGAGAGTCAGACCAAAGATGATGAAGGGTATGTGAGATCTTTTGAGTGACTTTTCACCGCTCATTATTGCCAAGGTCAACCGACGTCAACCAAGTACCAACCGACGCTCAAGATAGTGACTCACAAGCTGCTGGTGCGGCCACCTCTGGTGCTCAGGAGGGTCAGATGCCATCACAGCCAAAGAGCCAAACTTCGACGAATCCTTTACGCAATCTTGGAGATGCGTTAAAGGAGATCCGACAGAGGTTCGATGACATTCTTAGCAGCGAGCAAAGAGACGTACCTCGAGAGAAGATGGGTGATGTTGAAGCTTTGTCACAAGTTGAATATCTACAGCCGGACGACGCGGATCATGACATGGAGGCACTCGGCCCCGCTGGCGAGGAGCAAGCAGCGAAACTTAACCAGTTGAAGCTTGTTGACGGGGATGAGCAAACTGGTGACGTTGGCCCTATGGATATTGATACTCCGTTCGAGCCTCCTCAGGACCAGCCATCCCAGGATTATGTGCCGCAGGGGGAGCAAACTTCCTCAGAGCAGCATGAAGACATTGAGGGCGCTATTTTACAAAGTGCACGCACTGTCATGGACCAATCGGCGCTCTCTTCAGACCCCACAGCGCACAAAGCTGATGTTGAGATGGAAGTCAACGGCGATGAAGCTGTGGAAGCGGAACTGCGGAGTTGGCAGACTCTTGGCTTCCCTGACGCCGGTACAGAGAGGGTCTGGCGCCTGTACGAATCGCTTACTCATGACCTCGCTTATGCTCTCTGTGAACAACTGCGTCTCATCTTGGAGCCTACTCTTGCAACAAGACTGAAGGGCGACTACCGAACGGGTAAACGACTTAACATGAAAAAGATTATCCCATACATTGCCAGCGACTATACCAAAGATAAGATATGGCTGCGTCGTACGAGACCGAGTCAAAGGGAGTACCAAGTCCTGATTTCCATCGACGATTCGCGTTCCATGGCAGAATCACATTCCATCCATCTGGCCTACCAGACTCTGGCACTCGTTTCGAAAGCCCTTAGCCGTCTTGAGGCTGGTGATATTGCCATTGCCAAGTTTGGGGAGAGTGTTGATATTCTCCATGGGTTCGATGACGGACCTTTCACCGATCAGTCGGGGGTACACGTCATGAATGCGTTCCGCTTCAACCAGAAAGCAACTAATGTCATGTCGCTTGTGGAAACAAGTCTGAAAGTACTGGAGAATGCCCGGGAGCGACGGTCTATGAGCTCTGCCACCGCCGCCGACCTGTGGCAGCTGCAATTCATCATTTCAGATGGCATGTGTCAAGATCACGACAGGCTTCGCACTGTTCTGAGGAAAGCAGAGGAACAACGGGTCATGATCGTTTTCGTCATCATCGATTCACTGCATACCACAGCTGGAAATGTGTCGGGGAATGCACCACAGTCTGGTCCACATCAGGGTTCAATCTTGACGATGGACAAAGCCGAGTTCAAAAATATTGATGGGCGTATGGAACTGCAACTCCAGAAGTATTTAGATTCATTCCCGTTCGAGTACTATGTGGTGCTGAGGAATGTGGAGGCGCTACCGGAGGTTTTGGCAGGCACTCTAAAGCAGTTTTTTGAGCGTATATCAGAAGAGTAGATAATGAAAATATAACAGGTTGATTCTGAAAGGCCTGCCACGAGTAGACCATAGAGGAGATTCATGGACGGATCACGATGGACAAGAGTTAACAAGGCTGATCGGCCAGCCCTAAAGTAGGCTCTATATAGGTAACCTTCCTCAGTCACAGACAGGTTGGGCTCATAGCAGTATATAATCAATACCACTATCCCCCCTACCTTGACTTAACAGCTTAGGTTCGTGATGTTTCTTATTTATCTACAGTGCTAGTTTCTTATCGCATATGTTTAGTTCTGGGCCGCGATATATTGGTGGGGATCTGCAGCAGACGGGTGGAAGATACTTCGTATGTCTTGTCTTAGCTCGTTTAGGTTTCTGCCCTTACTCTAAACTTCGCCAGCGTTGTCTGTACAGTTTCCGCCTCTATGTGACCTTGCATCATCGTAGTTCCTCTTCTGACCAAGAGACCTTGCGTTAGACATGGGCCGACGGTCTCGTCTGTCGCATGCTGGCCGAAGGTCCTTGCAGGTGAGTCGAAAGCTATAAAAAAAACTCGTTCTACTTACTGACTGACTCCTATCTAATCAGATGCAATGAGGATCACTGAAGTGTATTCTCGTTGCGTCCCGGGTTACGGGGCGAGGTTTTCTGTGTTGTCATGACCGACAGCATCGTTTGCTCTGTCGTTATTGGCAGTAGCATATTCAAATTAATTAACCCAGGCCATTAGCATATCGACGGTGTACTACTCGTCAAGCTGTAGGAATATACTGTGTTTATGCGCACTTTCACCTGAGTTAAATGTGGAGCGATCAGGGTTCGCCTCCACGCTTACTTGTGTCTGGTCCTTGTCAATGAGTTTCTTCACTCTAAAAGTTGATCAGCTTTGCTTCATCTTCCTTGAAGTTTTCCTCATGATGACTCGTAGCCTCCAGTAACCGTCGTTAATGCAATGTCTCAATCAGTTTGAAACAGGCAGTGGGTGGGCTTTACAAGGCTTTATAGGCCTGCTGTATTAAAAAAAGTTGGACTTACAGTTGGGGTCGTGAATCAGTGTACTCGTTAAGTCGTAGATTGGTCGTAGAAATATATCACATCGATGTTCAAGTTATACTGTCTGTTATTATAGAAGTTTGTCTGCGCCATGTGTTTTCAATAATCGGTTCACTTTAGGCAGTGTCAGGGTGGACTACTAGCTTTGCGTCGTCTCCCTTGGACTTCTGTCCTTGTAACCACGCAGACTATGGCATCCTCCAGCAAATTTCACGGCAAATCTCGGCCTTTAATGAATAAGTCACAGGATATTATCGAGGAGGAGGAAGGGCTCCTATCTGGTCTTCCAACCGACGGAGTGAAGGAAGACATCGAGGCAGACGCCACCAGCTCCTGGTCACGAAGACGAATTGTCGGCACTGCGGCCTTCTTTATCACACTCCTTATCTCAGGAGCCTTCGTACGGACATTACTACGAGGTCCCGTCGCGCCATCGAGTCACAGTATGTGGTACAACAGCGGTGGCAGCCAACTCCTTTCGAATGGCACGCATGACTTCAAGCGGACCGTATTGATAGTTTCCATCGACGGCCTTAGGTTCGGCTATGCCCTGTGCATTGCCTGTTTCATGTTAACTGATCGTATACCACAGAGCAGACTACTTGGATCGAGGTTTGACTCCCAACCTGCTACACATCAGTGAAAATGGCCTACGGGCCAAGTCTATGAAGCCCATCTTCCCAGTAAGTGGTCCTCTCATCAGCTGCATCATATATTGATAACACCATCGTGTAGACTCTCACATTTCCGTGAGTAACCACTCAATTTACTGAACAGGAAGCCTCGTTAACGATACTTTCAGTAACCATTGGGCTTTAATGTGAGTCTTTGCAACACAATTGTTTCTTACGCGCACTTACAAACGATTAACAGGACAGGGCTGCACGCAGAATCACACGGAATTGTCGCGAATGTACATAAATACAGGCTATGGCGCGTTACATGTGTAACTTACACCACCCACAGAACTTTTGGGATCCTAAATCAGAAAGTACTTTCCATTACAACCGAGTTGAATCATGTTGGAACCCCGGGTGGTGGTTCGGCGAGCCAGTAGGTCCCATAGCTCATTTTCTACCTTCGTATTCTCAAGGTTTCTATCTCATGTAGATGTGGGAGACGGCTGGAAAAGCCGGCCTTATTACGGCAAATTTGATGTGGTAAGCAAGGAAGGCACCTTCTAATGAAGTTGACGCATAATCGCCCATAGGCCTGGACCACCAAAAACCAACTCAGGGGCTAGCTCAACATATTTTGTCCCATGGAAAGACCATGTCCCGCTTCCCAAGAAACTGAAGCAGATTGTAGAATGGATTGATCTTCCGCTTGAGCTACGGCCGCAACTCATCATGGGTAGGTTTCATAAGTATTTGCCCCTGTCAACTTAAATTAAATTGATAAATAGCCTACGAACCATCGTTGGATCAAGCTGGCCATGCAACAGGCCCAATGTCGGCCCGCGTCAATGTTAGTCTCTATCGACGAACCCGGCTGCTGATACTGATGTCTAGCACAGCGTACTCTCGCGCAAGTTGATGAATTCGCAAAAGATCTACAGCTCGCTCTTCACGCACGCAATCTCACAGACATCATTGACATAGTCTTCGTAAGCGACCACGGTATGACCGACACTAGCCACCCAGAGCTCGTCTACATGGACGATATTATCGGGGAAGAAGGGTTAAGAGCTATCGAGCACGAAGATGGCTGGCCGTCAATGGGTCTCAGATTCTACCCCACGGCTAACGTCTCCCACTACCTTAATTTACTCCTCAAGGCCTCTGATGAAAACCCGGAGAAATTTGATGTGTATACGCACAAGACAATGCCGGAAAGGTATCATTTCTCGAATAGCGAAAGGATTGCACCCATCTACGTTGTGCCGAAGATTGGTTACGTGCTGACCTCAAAAGCTGAGGGTGATACAGGAATGAGCAGAGGGGTGCGCAATCAATTACGGCATTTTCCCTTGATCTTATATTGTTTCTCTTAGAATCATGGTTATGACAATAACGACCTATCCATGCATGCAATGTTCATTGCACACGGGCCGTTCTCCACGGATGCCAAAGCCCTCCACCAATCCGGCAGCAAACCAGGCGATCACTGGCATTCGACAGAGAGTAACACTTACATCATGGAACGTTTCCCTAATGTTGAGGTGTATAACCTCGTCATCAAGCTCCTGGGCATAGAAACTTTCGCCGCACCTAATAACGGCTCTGTTGGGTTCTGGGATAAATATCTATAGGGGATGAGCCTGCGTGGGATAGGCAGATATGATAAAGTATTCTAGAGGGGGGAGAAGTGTATATAGTATGATTCATTGACAACTCGCATGCATTTTTAGAAGATTCACTGTTCCCCATCTCATGTAAATTGTTCATAATACCCATACTGTCGTGTAATATAATTCAATCAATCCTAATGCAAATTCATGATTGTAAAAGTTGTTTGTCAATCCATATTGTACAAAAAAGTAGGTATGTCGATTAATTGAAGTGAGCAATGAAGCGGTGAGAAATCGTTTGTATAAGATGAGTAAAAGCCAAAGAAACTGAATCCTAGCCGGGACTTCACCCGCTTAGTGACCGTCAGCGTCAAATACTGTGTGATGGTTTCCACGTCCAACAGCTATGTGACTCCCGTCAGCAGTTGGGACGTATGATTCTTCTGGGAGCCCAGACTCATCAAGACCCTCTGCAGCCTCAATGATCTCATACAGCCGTGACGCGACTTCAGGAGGCGGCACGCGGCCACTGAGGATATCTTTAGCGGGAACAGGAGATCCGTAGAAGTCGCGGTTTGCGTCTTTGCGCTCAATAAGGACAGTTCCTTCCAGCGACATACCCGCAAATAGACCTATCATAAAAAAGATTGATATGTTAGTAGGGACGAAAGTTGACTGACAAGGGACATGGGCTGGATTGACGGGTTACCTTTGGACTTTGAGTACGAGAACATCGGCGCTGGATGTGCCAGAGATGCCTGTACACTTCCACCAGTGCCGATCGGGCCCGCAGCAGCGCTGATATTCCCTCCAATAGTCATGTTGCCGCCGAGAGAGAAAGCCCTCACAGCATCTTCGCTGTTGAGCACAATAACGAAGTCGGTGATGTCTGCGCCGATTTGAAGACCCCAGCCAAGGCCGCCGGTAGCGATACATGAGGGTGCGGACCAAGAGCCGTCGGGAAGACGTGCTATGACGATTCCGGAGCCGGCCTTTCCTGAGAAGACAAAGCCTGCCTTCAGGACCTGGAATACAGCTAAGCCTGTGTTACGAGACGTTAGCATTATCGGACGCAATTTTAAACTTTCGGAACAGATACCTCGTGCTCCTTGCAGGACAGCTTTGGGGATAGAGTTGAGTGCCGACTGTGGTTGATTAGGATCGGCTATAAATTAATATTGAGTTCGCTATATGCGCCGAAGTTGCATGTAGTCTCACCCAAGAAACTATCTAGAATGTTTGCAGCCTTCTCTGCCTCTCCTGGAAGTGTGAATCCCTGTACGAACTCCCTCGAACCGCTTGCGACTTTGGTCGAACCCGCTTGCATAAATGCTGTGGCTTGAACACCCGCTTTCTGGGCACCTTTCTTGAACTTATCAAGCATAGACATGGTTAGGGTCAGAGGTGAGAGTAGATGGAAAGAACGTCGACAAGATCAGGGACCAAGCTGTGCTAATCCAGTCCCCTGAAGCTACGTCACAGCAGTCACTCCTCATCAATCGTCACGTCACGAATTACCCCTTTTATTCTGTACGCTAGTGGCCAAAACCTACTAGTGTATAATGTGTTCTTTCAAAATATTTCTCATCGCCAAGTGCTGTTGAAAGTAATGTCTCCTGTGGCTGGCGTGGTTACCAGGTTGTTGGGGTCTGATTCCCACGAGACCACATCATTGTACTTGCGGATGTACTTGAACTCAAAATTAGCACTAGCTGGGACGTTGAGTATGACTGGAGACAGGATGAGTCTAAGGCACGTATTGCGTATAACGAAAGCATCTTACTGCTCCACGCTGGGTAGTTATCTGCGGAAAGAGGAATGGCGTTATCAGGTGACCAGTTTTTCAGTTCGTCGATCGACCCCGTGAGGTAGATTTTTTCTGTGTCAGAGAAATCAATGCATGACCGGACGCATTGAAGTTTGAGATACCAACCGTCAAGGACAGTCTCGGCAACAACGCTGAATGTCGCAGAAACCATTGGGCCCGCGTTGGCGACACAGATGCTTGGAACCTTCAGGCCTTTTGCTCCCCAGCTTGCAGCGAAATTGCCTTTGCGAGCACCAAATGCTGTCAGCGCTGAAGCATAGCTCCATGTGAGGTGTTTTGCACTAAGAGGAATGCCGTCTTCCCTGTTGTACTGCTCTGAAAGGCTACCATCCGTGGGAGTGTACTTGGCGTTAACCTCAAGGAAACCATCGGCATACATTTTGATAGCGCTGGTGAGTGTCTTGTATGTGACCGTGTTAGACGAAAAAGTTCCAGGTTTAATAGAAGGGAGGAATTGCTTGAAGAACGACAAAGAGGTCTTGGTGATTGTCAAATAATGCTGGGCTTTCCAAACGACAAGAGCATCGTAAAGCTGCTCCGCTACAGCTGCAGTTGTGAGGTACCATGGCTGTTGTGCAAGGTAAGATGTTGTGATAGAATCGAGGATTGATGAGACATACGTTTCCACCGTAGTAAACGTCTTCGGGGTATCGCCCAGTGGCAATGGCAGCGTTAGCAGCAGTACCGTGATTGATGTTGTAAATAGACCGGAAAGAGTCAACGTATACTTTCAAACTGGCGAGTGCTTTATCAGAACAAGGTTGAAATGTAGTAGCATCGCATCCAGCGGTAGCATCAAATGTGTGGATAGAGGCTAACGCAGAGTTCGCATCGACACCACTGCGCCCACCGTTGGTGTTGGACGTGATATGTAAATCAGTGGGGTTCCAATACGTCTGTGATTTGTGTATAAGTATGGATATTTACGATAAGAGAAGACTAGCTGACTTGCAAAAAGCAAAGGATGTTATCCGCCTGAGTTGCCCAGCCAGTGGTGGCACGATTTTGGCCAATCCTATGAGCAAGGGTAGCACCTTGACGCAGTGCCTTATGCTGGACAGCAGAAGTGAAAAAGGAAGCAGATGAAACTTCCTCCCAAAGGTCGAAACTAGATCGAAAAAGGATGAGACCTATACCACTCAGCAGTCCACACTGAAGAAACATACCCAGAGGAGTTCCACTTATTGGTTACATAATCGAGGTCGAGTTTAACAACAGGCCAAATCTTCTGTACAACATACGTCTTGTTCGAATGGTCTAGCAACCAATTCGCATAGGTAATGAGAGCAATGGAACGAAGGGCGGGACCATCTGATTGATTTTGAGTAAGACAGTTCAGTGAACGATGTAAAAAAAGGACTGCACCTTTCTGAGGCCTTCCCCAGCCGCCAGTGAATGCTTGGAGATCAATCTCAAATTTCGGCTCGCCTAGTCCGCCTGTCGAAAGATTTCCACTAGGGTTCGATACATTTTGGAGGACGGTTTGTGACCAAACAAAGTCGTCGATCAGGCCCCGTAGAGTGTCATCGTGGCCTAGAGTGTATCTGTAAAGTGATGAATGTCTTGCAGAATGTTTGGTCTATGGCACCTAGCGTACTGGTCAATAAGGCACTTGAAAACCAAAGAGGAGTCGCGGATCCAGGTAAACAGATAGTCTGGGTCTTCAGTGCTAGGGCTAGCAATAACAACTCCAGGCTAAATAATTGAGCATTATATAATGGCTAAGACTATAGATACACTCACCAGCGCGCCAGAAGACCTGGATCCATGAGACCCAATATTAGCAAGTAGGCCAGCTTTTGCAATTGGTAACTCCTTCGCAACATATTCGTCCACTAGACTCAGCGACGGTCGGCCTAACACGCTTGCAGACAGGCCAAGGGCAGAGAAAAAAGCAACACGCATCCCCACACGCGAGAGTGTCTTCACAAGGAGCGAACTCACCCTTCAAACATTGACGGCTTGCTTTATAGAAATTCGTAAATAGACTTTCAATGGGTTGATCTGGCTCGCTAAAACCAACCCCACACAACACGCCGCCGCACAAGCGAGGAGAGCGCGAGCGATACGCACGCATGGTCGTGTCTTCCTTCTGCCAACCAGATGACATCAAAAGGCGAGTCGTGTGACCGCCTAAACGGCACCAACATAACAGGACTCCTATGTAATTTGATTCACATTTGCGATGCGCACAACGAGTTCGAAGCAATCATCATCATGCGATAGGCGCTAAAGTTGCCTTTTGATGCCATGTATGGATTCCGTCAGAAATATTGAAAAAATAAGTGATCCCTTAACACACACTGGTAGCATCGTCATTTGCTCACTAAGGACTTGTAAATTTTTGGTCTCAGTTGCAAGCAAGGGTTCTATCACGGTCGACGAAGGCGACATTTTCTCTAGTAAGCTCTAGTATATAATAACAACAATTGTGGCGTTTATGTCATCGCGACTTGCCACCATATCGTCATCCAACACCAACATCAACGCTATTCACCAACCATGGAGAGTCACCACCTACGAATTGCGTGTATTGCCGTCGACGAGCAATCCGCAGGACGGCCCTTTTGTTGTAAGAGTTGGACTGAATGAGACAGTGGGCGAGCTCGCAGAAGCGGCAATTTTGTCGGTTTCAGCGTGGCGGGACCATAACTTGCATCAATCCAATGTCACCGTTTGGAAGCTCACGCTTCCCCTTGACGAACGTGCCGACAATTTTCTCGCGAGTTTGAAAGAGTTGCGCCTTGATAAAGGGATACCTCGAGAAGGAAACACTGAGGTGACATTCCTCAGCTGTGCCTCGAAGTTATCCAAGTGGTTAGAAAACATCGAGGACGCAGATGGGCAGGTTCATATAGTAGTTCAACCGCGACCAGGGTACACAACGGAAGCTCTTCGAGGTATGCTTCAGCGTTATCCAGCCCCTTGTCACTGTCTCACCGCTCTTTACCATTATCTCCAACATTGGATTTAGCACATGTCTCACGTCTACAGGCAATTTTTGAACCCTGCGTAACATTTAAACTTATCAGCGCCGACGCTTACCACAAACTGGACGACGACGCCCTGACTCTCAACGAGATCCACTCGCTATCTGGCTCCGATCCGCCGTATCTGTCTAAGTTCAGGAAGGATCTGAAACGTAAATGATATATCCCATCGGTATTTATATCTCGTTTCCCGTGAGCTTCATGTAATGTTCATCTAAGGATCTTGCTACACCCTTAAAACAACGACTAGAGACATTCGACGATTTCTTTGAGGATGAACTAATGCAGGGAGTGGGCGATGGGGATTGGCGTGTAACAGTAAGCGAGCGTTGCCACTATATGCTCTCGCTTGAGAGTTGGACTCTGCACAGGCCGGAGATATTCGATGAGAACAAAGAAAGGCACGCTACCGTTCTGTTGCACGAGCTCAACACGTTCGCCCATGAAAAATCCACGTCTCTCAGATAGTAAGGTCTCCTTTCAATTGCTTTTGCTTGGCGCTAACGTTTTGTAGCAATGCGAATTGGCCATTCTCATTGATCATCGAACTGTCACCAGGGAACACCGAGAAACTGTCTTACACTCCAGGGAGCGACATCGATATTCGCTTCAGTGACTTTCCCTTCCTGATATTCGAGATTATCTCCCAACAAAACGAATCCGACCGAATCCGCATGTTACTACAGGCATCTTGTCTAGCTCGACTTGGAAATGTCATACTCAAGTCGGGGAACAACGACCCGTTCATTGTCTCAGCCATCTATATCAACAAGAATCTTACAGCCCAGTGGTACCAGGTCTATCAACCAGTTGTAGGGTCTATCGAGGTGAAACCATTTGCTGAGAATGTCATGCATGATATTGACCCTGCCCCAGGTGGTGTATGCTCTCGTCGAATTCGACCTCCGAAAACCCATTGAAACGTTCAGATTTCTCTTCCAACTTTACAATGCAATGAGTTGTGCAGCTCGCTTTAGCTCCAATTATGGAAATTTGAAAAACCACGTGTAGGCAGTGGCCCGTGAGGTGAAGGGCCGAAGGTACAAGGCACTTACGACGACTTCGAAGCGGAACGATGGTAGCTCATCCAAGAAAGCTGGCTCGACTGTGCCCAGCCGTGAATTCAGGGCCTCACTGGTGCTCACAGCGTTGGCAACTGCCAAGTACACGCTCACTCCTGACCCCCCCGAGGGCTTAATAGAGCTCAATCCTGTAAGTTCCTTTTTCGAGTTGTCATATGTTGCAAAAACCCATCAGATATTGCAGCTTGGGCCATTGGCGCACCGGGCCATATCGCCCAGTGGTTCATATGTTTTTCTCAAACTACTGAAGGGTAACTCCAATGAGCTGAGGTTTTTGCAGCATTTGAATAACATAAAGTCGCCTACAAACCATACCATCCCCCTCCTTGACTGGATACCCCTCAACCCTGGCAACATTATTGTTCTCCCATTGCAGTTTCCTCTCCCCATTGCTCTACATGACAACCGCTTTCCTACCGCAACAAGGGCGCTTCGATCACAATTTGTGGAAGGCGTAGCCTTCCTTCACCAAAATAACATTGCACACCTCGATTTAAAACCTGATAACGTTGTGGTCGAAGGCAAAGATCAGTCTCATACACATCTATCCATCATTGACTTCGAGACAGCGGTGTCCGTCAAAAGCATCGATGCAGTAATCCATGGCTCATGTGGGACACGAGGCTGGATGGCTCCTGAAGTCGAAGCAGATGACGGAGCATACAGCCCAATCCTTGCCGACCGGTGGGCATGTGGCAAAATGCTGGATTACTTCTTTAAATTTGTAACGAAGATTGAAGAAGATAATGTCATAGTTCTGTTTCTAGGCGTCTGTTGAGTGTGGATCCAACCATGCGACCTTCGCTGGAGGTCATCCCTCATTCCATACCTGGTGGTGAAAAGCGGCAGGGGCCATCACTCACCTGTCCCGCTCCCTCCAAATATCAAAAACACTGTTCGTTCGAGGAGCATAATGAATCCTTGACCCAACAAATACTAGCAGCTTGAGCATCCCGATCCCTTGCAATATTCTTGTAAAGTCCCTAGCAAATGGAAGATTTAGTACCACTACCGAATTAAGAGGAGTCGCCGCCAGGGTACAAGCATTACTAGCTTCATAATCCTATCGACGGAGGTGGAAACTCAGGGGTATTTGAGTTCTTCTAGAACCCTGCGATCTTAGTCTCATCTACATTGCAGAGGAGGTCTCTAGATTCTTTTCATATGCTCGAAAAACGGCTTCAAGCGGTATGGGATAGCAGTGTAGTCATGGGCATGAATAAAGCTCCCATCCCAGTCGCCCTATTTGTCTATTTTATAAACATCTGGTCAAGAGGCATGCGTGTTAAATAAGCCCAGTATTGACTCACTTAAATCTGCATCATCCACTCATTACGTAACTTCATCCCAAGAAAGAACGTGACTGCTGGGATTTCCACGAGTTCTAGACAAGAGAACTGCCCAAGATGATTTGTACGTCTGTCATTCTCAAGAATTGAAAGAATAGTCGTATTGATGTGAATGATTTTGAACCCGAAAGACCTCGAGAACAACAAGAGAACAACAAGAGTCGATGTAGAGCGCGCCGAAACTTGACGGACGAACTACACATCGAGATTCGCAGAGCAGAATAAAAATGATAAATATATTTTGAGCTGAACAGGTCCTCTAAACTTGCTGTAACCATAGCAACCTCCTTGAGAGCTCTGACCTTCGCCTCTGTGACTGGAAAAGCAAGCTTAACTTCCGACGATTCGACTTCGATGAATGATCGAGTGGAAAATGGCTCAGCGTCGATATCTTCGTATCGACAATGTCAAATCGCGTGTAATACTTTTGGTAACGCTGACCCCACCATTGTGCAGGAAATCACTTGAGAATGAAAACCTTGTGGCTGGCGAAGACATTGTAGAACCTCTTGGACACCAGTATCACCGCTCCTAATGCTGAATTGGGTAGGCGAGTAAAAACCAGGTCAAGCACATCTTTGTCCAAAGGAAAAGAGTCGCTCTAAACATTACGGAAACTCATCCAATGGACGACTTTCCATCAGTTCCATTTTAGGACAGATTTTATTTCAGATCTCGGATTATTTTATCTCGCAAGCTTACGGAAACTCATCCAATGATCAGTACACGAAGGAATATCTATATTTACAAAACATACAAATGTCCAAAAAAGTAGTGTAATTACTTATGATGGTCCTGGTGCTGGATCCACCCAGGTCCCGTTTGGCCACAGGACTGCGGGCATGGTGAAGTCGCCGGTATCACCACCCATTGTATACTGGCTCAAGGTTTAGTCATCGTGGGCAGAAAATCAAGGTATGACCACGTACCGCAAGCCTAAAAAAATGAGGGATAGTAGGGTCGAACATTGCAAGGGAAAAATTAAGGGCTGTGCCGATATATCTTTCCACGTCATCCACTAAGAGTGAAAATCCATCCCATGTCCCTGTAAGCCCGTCCCATATGATTATCTGATGTTCAAATGTGAGGGATGCATTGAAATTAGTCGAATTGGTTAGAAGCATTGGCAGGAGAGACCCTTGTGCACCATCCTGGCGAAGCTACACATTGAGGAATATGAGTTCCAAAGGAGAAGTCAGAGTATGAAATAGCCAACCTCGCTTGCGGTTTGCAAGATAGAGTCGAAGCCGAAGGCTGCTGCGCCGTTCAAAAAGATTCCAAGAAGTAACCCTTGACATATCGCGGATATCCTTGTGGGAAACGCGGTGCCAGGTATAAGAATCATAGCGATGATGTAGTGATGGAGTCGTAGCTCCAAACCAGGAAGCTGAGAAATGACCAAAACGACCATCCCCCCGAGAATGTACCATTTCAAGTAGTATGGCAACCAGCTGGCCTTGCGAATGACCCGGACCTGATTAACTACTAGCATTGCAACAACGACGATGATGATGACAAGCGCCGTTATGGCGCCAGATCGTTTGGATAAGTCAGAGGCAGTAAGACGGCTGATAGGTATCTTATCGAATGAGAGATTGGTTAGTACGCCAACCCAATACGGACCAAGGTACAACACTGCGGCCTCAAGGGGTGCCTTGGAGAAAGCAGGCATAGTGAAGCGGAAAGCTAGCCTCCAAAAAGCATACACGATGAAGAGCGTCGGCAAGAAAGTGCCAAATATGTCACTAAGAGATGGGGGTGGTCCTCCAGGTTGGGAGAAAAACGAAATATGCCAGTACCCAATGCATACCAAGCACCAAAACAGAACAATGCTTTTTGGCCGGAGTATGACGAAGAGCATAAAAGTGATGACCACATTGAAAGCCAGCGCAGCGTCGCGGTTGTCCTCGCAGTGAGTCAAAGAAGATGTGTTGTGGAGTCTAAATGAAAGTGGAAAGACTGTGGGAAATCCGATAGATGTGAGACCGTTCCTTGATGCTGAAAGGAAGTTGGTGAAATTCCCAACGAGTTCAAGTGAAACACAGCCGCCTTTGGATTTGCTCGTGAGGCCTCTGAACAAAGTAGTCAGCGATACTTCGAAAGTGGCGTTAGAAAAGGCGACAGTCACGCTTGAATTGCAGCAGCACAGATGAAACTGTCGCCTCGATATGTCAACTGCTCGTCTCCTCCGCCAACAATAAGGGGTTTGAATACAACCTGCTCATTTCCAACAGTTCTGGGGTTCTGCAGGATAAGAGTGTCGCACTGTGCGGGACACCGAAAGTCAAATGTTGCATTCGAAAAAGGTCCACAGAGCGCGCCATCCAAACCACAGTTGTTATTTGAAGCCCAAAATGCCGCATTGCATGCAATGAAAGAGGACGCTGGGGTGAGAAATAATTCTGCCCGCACGAAGAAAGCCAGTCCTATGATATAAGCCACCCCGAGGACTAGAAATAGCCATGGGTTCGCCAATGGTCTTGTTAAATGGAGTAGCTTTGATTCTAGCGGTAGCTTTATATGTAGATTGCGGATACTCCAGTCAATGTTTAAACAAGGTGTGGGGTCTATTATGCATCTATGAAGCTGTAATCTTGGAGCTGGTACATTATTGCACGGACCTGGCAAATCGACCCTGGGCCGAGGACCCTTGAGATAATCGCCAATGCGGGAGAATTTGAGGAATATCCGAGGATATTTTGTAGATAACCTCCTGACAAAGCCACCTCTCTGGGGCTCTTGCAGCCAAGCTGGATTCTCGACAGCAGCCTCAAGTTGAGATTCAGTTACCATTTGCACGAGTTCTGTGCTTCTTTCCTGTCCAAACTCACTTTTGTCGTGAATGGGATCCATGCGTGTCCAAGTCGAGCTACTAGCACTTGTGCTTGAGCTGGCGGCAGCCATGTTTAGCTGGTAGCTGATGTTACAGGTGACAGTTCTAAGTCGCGAGGTGAGATGCGCATGCTAGATGATAACTTTTTGAAGTTTCAGTGGCGTGTCTAAGGTAACGTGATGGCGGCCCATTGGTGACAGCAGCCTCAGGCAAACTTGGCACCTCTCCTGCATCAATCATCCGAATTTCAAAAGGATAACGCACGACACACTGTAAACACGCCCCCATAATGCCTCGGGGCTGGCTCTGGGCTTTTTTCGCATTGTTTTTCCTCTATCAGGTTAGTCCTCAACCGGTGGACTCTGGCCACGACACCAGCAATATATCATTCCGTGCAAAAACTGAAAGAAGCTGGTTATGGGGGTGGGCTTGGGGTGCAGAAAGTACAGTATCTGTGGTAGATCGTGATCCTATAGTGTCCTTTCCGTCCAGGCCAGGTATTGCCATAACTTGATGCATCGTGCAAGTTCACTGATGCCATAAAGCCGCCTTCGGTTCTGAAATACATGATGCGATACTGGGATATATCATTCCTTTGTCCTCCTTCACCACACCATGTGTTTCAAACCACAGTCTTTCATTCCCAGAGCCCAACATAGGCTGTCCGGACCTTTGTCTCAGCGGTCCAAATCGACCGACAGAAACCTGGATCGCATTGGTCCAGAGAGGAAAATGCGAGTTTGTGAAAAAGGTGCGCGAAGCTCAGAGGCTAGGTGCAAAGGCCGTAGTCGTCGGGGGTGATAATCCCGAAATATCGGGGAACCCTGACGCCCTCGTCAATATGTACAGTCCAGGTGGGTCGAAGGTCCTTGGCATCTGTGTGAGGCAACTGACAGCCTGCTCCAGAGGACTCCTCTGACGTCAAGATAGCCGCCACGTACATAAGATACTCTGACTACGTTCACCTATCGTCTCTCGTCGATTCCTCGAATACGTCACACTCAGGGCTGCGCACACTTTCCCTTTTGATAACGGCTGAGTACTCTGCTTGGGAATGGTACTCGTAAGTACCCCAACTATAAGTCTACTCTGCTCTCATACTAAACTTTAACGTTAGTCCTATTATCACTTTTATTGTCATCCTCTTGCTACCTTCGGCGTTAACGTTCATTACTTTGCTCATACACCGGATACGAGCCGCCCGCGCCGCACAACGTGATCGTGCTCCAGAGGATGTTGTACGAAATCTTCCCTGGTATATATGGACCGGAACTGGAGATGAGAAGCACGAGGGCGATAAACCCGTAATTGTCCTACCGCGTTCCAGACAGCCGTCAGATGCGGAACTAGAGTCTGGTATCCTTTCACCAGAACCCAGACCTGCACAAGCTCAGGTAGTACATGACAGCACGAGTCATCCCTCTACTTCCCATACTCCTCATGATTCCACCACCCGACCTTGGTTTGAGGCACAACGTGAGTGTGCCATATGTCTATCCGAATTTGAGAAAGGCGAAAAAATACGAGTGTTGCCTTGCCACCATATCTTTCACCTTGAGGAAGTCGATGAGTGGCTAATCCAGCGGAAGAAACTCGTGAGTCGTTTCCATGTTCCACCGGCACATTCTTTCTGACACCAATTCTCCCAATGCTAGTGCCCTGTGTGCAAGGCCGATGTTACGCAGCCTTCCTCTATAGAACCCTCCTTACCTTTCCCCACCGATACCCCAGCTCAGTCAGCAGCTCCCTCGCATATTCCTACTGAACGAACTCCGCTTCTTAGCAACGACTCTGGTAACATTCTCTGACGGCCCCATGATGTACTTTTATCTCATGAACTTGTACTACTCACGCTCAACTCCTCCTACGATAACTGATGTAATATACTCTTGCTCTGCGTCCCCCTGACTCGCTACTTCCCGCTGTCAGTTAGTTACCCGCCGGGCTGATAGGCGAATATTTGTATCTGCAGCTTCATCTGCGGCAGGCCAGTGGCAGACCACAGTCTGTTCAAATCATGAGTTGTTGGGATGCCGACGATCTACAGGGTGGTGCTATCCCTGTTCGTGAGTATGGGCTGCGTCACGGCACCATAAACATTGTATGAAGTATTACGAACTATAATCGCTGCCCGCTGCCCCCGGTTGCGAAGTACACTTTACGTGGGCAATCTTCTTGAATTCAACAGGTCTAGACTAGAAGCGCTGCCGCAGCTATACCAAAAAGGAAAGGCCACAGTGTGGGAAAATGACTCGTTAGAGCTTGAGAAAACGTGGCTAGTAGTTAATTTGCAAAAGTTGTTCATCCATGTGACATGATGGAGTTTACCTCTTTTTAACAGATTACGAGCTATGATTCGACATGCACTAGATCTTCGCATTACAATCTGTCGATGTTCTCCAGTATTGTTGAGAGAAGACGTTTAATAGGAAAGCATCATAGCCAATCAATAGCCAATCACAAGCTCGGTGAGAGAGCCTGAGATTTCTATAATGAGGGGTCTAACAATAAGAAACCAAGATCAGGAACATACGCCCATATGGAGGATTCATGTTTCTCCTTCGGCGAACCCTGTCGCTCCTATGACAATAAGCCAGGGATTCCCAAAATCATGTCAAATTATAGCAGCGAGTGGGAGATCACGCTGGCCAACTCAATAGTCCCGGCGGCTTATTGTCTTGTAGTTGCCTCGAACGCCCTCCCTGGAATGTAGACGGACGCTTCGGGCACCCTAATAACGCCGGACACCCCCAAGCCATCCGCCTCATGGTTGTAAACTTTGTTGAAAAGCAGCTGTTCATTATATAGTGCTGGCCTCTAGCCCATGTCCAATTTTGTTTCGGATTGTGCCCATTGTTCAAGACGTCACGAAAGTGGCCGATAAAAATCACTTTGTTCGGGACGACTTTTATAAAGATCTCTCATCTTCCCGGGCGCTAATTGTGCTTAAGCCTGCCTTCCCCACCCCTGCCATCCTGTCCCCTCCCTTTTTTTGTTCTCCCCTCTACTCCATCATTCGCCTTTCGCCCCTTCTTAGACTTTCGGCACTCGCTGACTGGCGCAATGCAGGCGGGCCATAGAAAGCCCCCGCCAAAAAAACGGCACAGTATGTGTTTCAAATTACGGATTGCTTCATGTAATATGACAGAACTCGTGGCTCACCCCCCTTCGATTAGCCAAGCCATGCAGGTTCTTCCAGACCGCGAGGTGCCCCCTATCTGCGCAAGATTGTGATTTCGCGCACGTTCTCTCAAACGAGGTGCCGCTTCAGAGCCCGAGCCTGTGTAGGTACTTTGCTGCAGGTAGATGTGGTAACGGTGCTCGCTGCCGTTACAGGCATGTTATGGAACCCGAACGTGAGTCACATTTTAAGTGCTCCGGACGGCGTTCAAATGTGGTCTAGCAGGATGTGCTCTATGTGAAGCGAACGACGAAGGCGTTATGAACGATGGTTATTTTTATTTTATTTCTGAGAATTCTTTCGCCTTTGACTAATTCTCTACCCAGGCCCCCCAATTATCGCCAATCAGACGCCAACGGTGACGCCTATCGAAGGTACATTGCCTTTTGACAGCAGATACTCGACACCGCCTAGCTGGGGTGGCCATTATTTGACGCCGCCGATGTACCCTGCAGGCATGCCGCCTCCGCCACCGTCCCTATACTACACTGATTTCCACTCGCCCACTACCAACTCAGGGGGGTCAAGTGGTACCTTGTCCACTTCTACATCTAGCTCTCTGTCCGACGATAATATTCTCGTCACCACAGAAGACCCCAACTATAGTGAGCATTATCACCAGTACCAGTCGCGTCTCCGTATAGTAGACGAGCAACCCCTCGTCCATGTACCCCCGTTCTATGCCACCCCACCCACGCATGCTCCAGTGTTGTCACTGGAAACGTCGTGTCAAAATATGTATGGGCCGTATGGCTTCCGGCAGCCCATCTCGCCGAGCTCTGCGACCAAGGTAGGTGCTGGTAAAACACGTTCAACATCGCGCCATAAAGCTGTCAACTATAAAAGTACGCCTCCCCTGGGCCCTTCCTTATATCCGCTGCGCCGTAAGACTAACCTGCGATTCCCCCTCCAGCAAAACCTTGCAAATATTTCAAGGTCGATGGCAGTTGCCCGAACGGAGCAGCGTGCACGTTGTCAGTTGACGCTGATATTTATTTTTTACATGGTTGTTGATTTGTTGATCATGGTTGTCTAGCATTCACGATGAAGTGGCCTCTGGTGAGGCGACTCCTGCTGCGGAGAAGTTGCCACCGAGCCTACCGCCGAAGCCCATAACACTTGCCGAGGAAAGCAAGAAGAAGAATTTTTTCCCTATCGCATGGCGGGTTATCGGGGGCGGAGTCCTGATGGGCTCTGAACGGAGTGAGATCCAAGGTACTTGAGGTTTACATGATTCTCACCTCTTCTGGCAGGGTCTACCCCTCCTGAGAAAACTGTGGACGTTGAAAATACCGAAGACGATACTAGTACAGAAACAGGTGAGGGTATTTCCAACGATTGACAGGTACTCTTCAATGATCGTCTCCGTTCAGAAAACAAACAAGCATCACCAATGCCGATCAAACGCACGCGTTCGTCGTCCAATCCGCCTGCTCCAACGACGACGCATGTGAAAGCAGATAAAGTATATTCTACTCGTGGCTGTGATCGTAGTTGAGCTGATAACCTGATTCCTGACAGCTATTCTCTGCCGAATCTCCAGGGAACCTATGAACCGCTTGCTTCGCCATCAAATTCGACTTCACCTGTACTATATAGTTTTTTTTACGACCAACGATTTGAACTGTGAACGATACTATAGTCTGTAGTAGTAATCTATTGTTTCTGTGTATTTTATTTGATGTGTCTGTAGAATTGTATGATCCGGATATGGCATGATTTCTTATCAGATAAACCCGACGATCAATTTTCCTGCTTCCGAATATCCTGTGCAGAACAGAACAAGTCCAGACATTACGCCTTTAGGGCTGTTCAGTGTTCTAGGCTGGAATGGAATCTGAAGCAATGCCATAACAGTAATCATAACTTTGTGACATTCATTGAGTCAATACAACAAATGCACGAGAGTCACTGTAAATAAGCTCCGTACGCGCGGCCGGACAGACACAGCTCTTCAACAAGCACGCAATTACGTGCGAACTCGCCATCCTAGCGCCTCTTCCTCCCGCACTACCATGTCCCAAGTCGACTTCTCCCTCCCCCTCGCCACTCTCCTCCGCGAGAGCACCCACGAAGCCCATGAGCTCGTTGCAAAGAGCCCTGGCGCCATGGCCCTCCTCAGCGGGCGCCTCCATAGAGAGGAGTACATTAGATACCTCATGATGCTGTGGCATATTTACAAGTAAGCTGCCTGTCTCCTATAACCCAGCAAACATACGATTAATTCTCCCAATAGTGCCTTTGAGCAAGTCTTGGATGACCATGCCACTCACCCCGCCCTCGAGCCCACCTACAACCCAACACTGCTTGCCCGTGCACCCACCCTTGCCGCAGATATCTCATTCCTCCTCGAGGTACCTGAAGCGTCATGGCAGAGCCACCCCGCCCATCTCAAGCTACTTCAGGCGACCCCACCAGAACTAACGTCATATGTCAGCCGGATAAGGGAAGTCGCATCCTCAGGTGACCCCACCCCACTCCTGGCGCATTCCTATGTTAGGTATCTCGGGGATTTAAGCGGCGGCCAGATAGTACGGCGCACGCTCGGCAAGGCCTATGGCCTTGATGAAGGTGTGGGCCAAGGCCTGTCGTTCTATGCCTTCAAGGAGCTCCATTCGGCCAAATTGGCCAACCAGGGTGAGATGAAGCGCATTAAGGAGTGGTTCAGGGAAGGCATGAACAAGGCTGGAGAAAGAGGCGTGGATGTGAAAGGTACGATTGCCTGTCAAGAGTTCTTTTCAGGGGTTGGCTAACAATGCTTCCATCAGCGGCGGTTCTTGCAGAAGCCAACGGGGCATTTGATTTGAACACCGCACTGTTCACCACTATCGACTTTACCGCTGTAGATCCCGAGGATAAGGAGGCAGATGAGATACCTAGAATCGCACAAGGCACTTCTACAGAGGAGAAATACACTGTATCACAGGTGGCCTATGTCATACTCGCAGGTGCGTCGGATCTTATCCCCCCATGCACTTACACGTACTAACTCATTGCCCATCTAGTTTGCCTAGCTCACTTTGTCATTGTCGTCGGTGGGCTAAGCGGAGAGCGTGGATACCAGAAACTCCTTGCCATAGGACAGTGGTTTTCCCAGCTTACCGAGTCCGTTCCTCGAACAGAGTAATCATCTACATCCCTCACTTTTGCTTCCCACTGTACATAATGCCTTCTCCATCTAACCTATCCACCATGTAGCAACTTTAGCATGTACCATGTCACGACCGCAATGTTTCTTAGAATATTCATCGCCCAATGCATCTCCATCTTCCTGTCTGTCCCAGTGATGATATATTGCAAGAGAGAAAGATGATACAGCTAGCTGTATAGTTTATCAGTGTCGTATTAAGGATCGTCCAGCGAGGCTGTATTGCCAGAACCAGAGGTTAATCAATATGTACCCTAGAAAGTAAAGATAAAAAGAGGCAAGCCTCAAAGTTCCATGGACGATCCCGTATATAACCCCATACATGTAGCCATTAGGGTATCGCGAGAGGGGGTACTATGTAGCTGAAAGCATAGTACAAGTCCAACGTACAGGGTATTATATCACCGAGAGTGATACTGCCCGTTGTTATTGTTACTGTTGTAGTACTCCGCATTGCTTCCGTACTGCTGTGAATACTGTCCAGCGTCGGGTGGGTAGTGTGGGTACTGGCCGCCTTGCTGCGGGTCGAGCGAGTACGTGGACTGCGAATGGGCAGCCGGGTAGTTGGGGGTGAAGCCAGGGGAGACGTCACCGCCCTTGTACGGATGCGCACCACTGCCAGGGCCTTGAAGGGGCAGATACGTCGTGCTGGCAGGTTCCTTCGAGAAGAGCTTCTTCCCCGCTTTCCCCTTCTTGGCACCCTTTCTGCAGCAGCAGCGCCAGACGCAAACGCCAGTGACGAGAAGGACGAAGACGAGGCACCCAGCGAGGATGTACGGCCATCGGCTGAGTACCATCTCTTGGTATTTCTTTTTCTTCTCTTCTTCTGAGACAGGGGAGCGCTGTATCTGCTCGGCGGGGAGGAGGGACCATTTACCGTCGCTTGTGCTGTCGGTGCCGCTGAGGCGGATGCCAATGAAGTCCTTTTTGGCTTGGGCCGAGTCCGTGAGGGGGAGGAGTTGGATGTAGGGGTGCGCGTCACTATCATCGTTTGCCCAGTCACCGAAGTTGAGTAGGGTATATGCGTTGCGCACTATGAGCGGACATAGTTAGTACACAGTTTTAATCTTGTTATGGAAAGTAGTGCTTACAGAAAGTCATCCCGAGAATCATGTCATAGTGACCTAACAGACTGAAAGCCGAGGTGATGGGTTGGAACTAAAGTAAGGCGTCATTAGGTGGTGGGGTAATTGGGTAAGCGAGGCAGGACGTACGGCACCAATGCAAACCCTGTTCCCTTGTGAATCCTTCCACGAAAAGTTGTCATCGACTGTATCAAGTGGGTGGATGGGATATGCGCGTCCACCGAACGAGAGAGATATATTGAGGTACTGGCCACACGGAAGGGTCCAAATTTCTGACTTCGTGTCATAAACAGCTCCTCTCACACGGCCATAGATTGCGTCGGCCACGTCGCGTGGAACCTGACTGCTCAGTGGCCAAATATCAGTTAGGAGGTCAATAACCAAGTACAACTTTTTTACTTGCCTGAAAGTAAAGCCCGAATCAAACACTGCAACGTATGTGTCATCAGGCGCACTGGGAACGATGGAGTTAATGTTTATCGGGTTGCCGTCAGGCCCAATAATGCCAACGCTCTTGTCGGTCAGCGCCTGCCAATGCTGATCCGAACTCAGCAACCGGTTCACTTTGTCAACGTCGAGTATCGGCATGGTCGTGACATTCTCGAAACCCTTTACGAGTTCGGAAATGGTGAGCTGTCCGGTGAAGGGGTCGCCCGAGTCGCTCTTGCGGTCGAGTAGGAAGGTAACGTAGCTGTCGTTGGCTGGGACAGTTTCGAGTATGTGGGCGAGCGTTGTGTCGCCGACGTGGCCACTGAGCTTCTTGTAGATGACACTGCCTTTGTTGGGGCCGAGGCCGAAGAGTCCGTCATAGCCCTGGACGTGGATGTTGCTCGAGAATTTGCTAGTGTCTTCCACAAGCACTGGTCGAAAGTTAGTACAGTTATTGGGTTACACAAGGGATGAAACACACGGAAGGCCTGGTTGTCGACCTTGTATCCGCCAATCTCTACCGTCGTTGAGTGAATGTTGCCTACATGAATTACATATTCCATTAGTCTTTCCCTCCCGCTTGATTGAAAGCATCTACGCACCAGAGGCTTGCCCCACCGCGTACGCAAGGGTCACTGACTTCCCTAGGTCCGTCGTGGCTGGTGCTTTATTTGGAAAAGACACCCACAGGTCAGAACTAAGCCTTCTTCAGTATCTGAAACGTAAGACTCCAGTGACAAAAAGGTACCTTCCCGTATCCAGCAACACCCGCGCCTGAACGCCCCCAAAAGTCATATTGCCAATATATTGCGCATTCCCAATATTGTTCACCGGAATATTAGCAGATCGGCGTGAGAGGTCGTTCGTAGGGTGGGCATTGCGAATTTCGAACGGCACTTTTACAGCATACACAGTTGCATCAAGGATCGTGAGGAGAAGAGCGAGAGGAATGAGCTGAGCGCGCATGGAAATTTACTGGGAAAGCAACGACGAAAGCGACAGGATGAGAAAAAAAAAGAATGTGTAAGTATAGGCGGGGGGCTGCAGAGGCAATAAATGCGACTCTTTGCAAGCGTGAGTTGGAAGGAGCGTTTGATGGACAGTGCCCTCGATGGCCAGGGCTTGCCGTGGGAGTTGTTGCCATTTGCCGGCCCGTCCAACTCCTTGGAACAGCTTGGAACCTGCCAACATTTACCACTGCAATTCAGTTCCAGCTTGGCTCCCTTGTGGGCTATGTTACTGAGATCTACACGAACACTTCTCTCCTGTCTGGAGACGCGGCGATCATTGGGTGATCTGCTTCCGGTCCAAGTACTTACTGGACCTCCAGAGCGAGAGATCTGGTCTGTAGTGTACCCTTTGTTCCTCTCCAGTTATTGGGATGCTCTGTTATAAGGGTTATCTACCCTCTCACCAATGGCATGGTAAACTTGCGGCTTCAGCCTCTGCACCATCAAGACTTGACACTCCTGTGCCTCTGGGACCTGGTCAACTAACGGAGTAGTCATGACAGGTCAGACGATTTTGTGGCCAAAGCAAAAATTTAGCAAAGGTGCTCTCACGGGCCTCATACTTTGCCCAAGGTGACCTATTGCAGCTCAGCACCAAGCTTATCGAATGCGTCCAATGCGTCGGGTTTGGCCCATCAACTCTTTGGATGCGACACAGCAGTCACAGTTTCAGCTGGTCCAGTACTACTGTACGTTCTCAAACTCACTTCACCCATCTCTCAATATTTACTGAGTTCTCGCATCAGTACCAGTTGCAACCCTTGTTCTCCGAGTCGCGTAGAGGTGATGCGATACAGGCTAGAACGCCAATCTGAGGCGTCAGTTACGTGTGCTCCAAGCTTGTGGGCCCATGGCACTTCAGTGTAATGTATGCCAATGGTCACCGATACATAACGTTATCTGCAAAGGGTGCAATGAGCTCAAAAATTTGTGGAACCCACTCCAAGTAATGGTCTCGCTGCCGGTACTTCATCATAAGTCGCTGTGAACCGTCCAGCCGATTTATGCATTGGTTACTCCTAAGAGGAGCTGAATGTGAAGCTGATAAAGGCGATACCAGTGTAGAGTGTGAGCGAGTGTTTGATTGTGGGTATTCTTGAGAACCTTCAGTTATATATTCTATGTTAGCGGTGACCTTCGAATTGCCACCTGCGCCTGTTGCGAGCGCTGGTGGGCATATACTCTTTTCTTCCTTGTTAAGTATGTCAGGACTTTCAACATTCTGTCTTGGTATGTAACTACTAACTGGGTGGAACTGTGGGAAAGAAAAAATATCTGTATGGTTGGTTCACAGAAGCTTCCGAATCATCATGATTCTCTGATTCTCACAACCATCATCTACTATAAATGTGGTCAGGTCGGCCAACATCTGCTATTGGTTGGAAACTCCAAACTCCCCTTATAAGTTACATACTGGTGGAAAAGCAGCTCCGCTTCAGTCCCAGTATAGTCGACCGAAGTCCGATCACGACAGTTTTTGGGTCTGTCTGTGGGTGACGACTCCCCGTTGTGTGCGGTCCACGCTACTGCTCTGGATCCCCAAGCGGACATACTAGTCCAAGTGATAACAATGACGGCAGTACTATCCTTGGGGGGGGGTCAGTAACACCTGATGGCACTATTCTTTCAGTATCTAACCAAGTACCAGCAGAACAGATATCAGTCTTCTCTGGCCATTATAGCGAAAGCTCTTCTCGTGTAGATCGAGTCTGCGGTCCACCCCTGTCTCACCTCCACTTATCTGGATTCCGGATGCTCTGTTATGAGCCTTGTCGGCTTTCTTCCTGCGGACATCACGGACCGCTCTGGATACGATAGGCGTAACATAATTATACGCGTGGCCCTTGTTCAGCTATGCTTTTTCCTCGTGAATGTTGTTTGGTTGTAAAAATGCGGGAGATCGAATAGGAATAAATACTAGGCAGATAAAGGTACATACAAAATCATTTGTCTTTCTGTGAAGTAAAAACTCAGGGTTCAATGTCCAGGCTACCGGGATAATACTAATTCGGAAATCATGGTTACATCCTGTCAATAACCCGGCACCGGCATAAACAGCCCTGCAAGAATCCTATAATATAAATGGAACATGCTTCTAAGGGCGCCCTCATCAAGGTTTTGCATGTTAGGGAACACTTGGCACCCCTCATTCTTGGCCGCAGCACTTCTTAGGCGACTCGTCTCACCTTCCAGTGCTGCCAGAGCCTGCGACCCACAAGCGCTCTCATGCACATGAGGTTTTCCTACATTGCGCTATCATGCTGTCTAGTTCTCGTTACAGCTTTTCGCCTTGATCTTCATGGCCAACGGAGAGCTTTTGGGCATTTGGAGCTAGGGAAGCGATCCCAAGATCCTGCCTCTGAGCTCAACAATTCAGGGGATATAAGCTACTACGCCCACACGAAGGTTGGAGGAAGGGACTACACCCTGCTGGTAGACACTGGAAGGTCAATGAGCACGCAATGTAAACTAGGTTCTTTGTCGCTCATCGTTTTTATTTTAGTTCGGATATCTGGATCGCAGGAAGTGTTCCAAACACGAACGACACTCAGTACAACAGCAGTGTCAACTATGCAGTGGGCTCTGTCACCGGCGCGTAACATTCTTACCATAAGGCTGAATTTTATCTTATGGCATTTGATTTACAGGACCGATCAAAACAACTGAGGTTGGGTTTGTGGGGTACGTTATCCCAGATCAAGCATTCCGTAAGTTTATTGCCTTTATTACTAGTTAGGAACTCCTCACTTCAATGTATGCACACAGTCCAAATCACTCCTGATAGTGTGAACAACGATGGCGACGGTATTTTAGGTAGACATTGCAAGTAAAAACCTTTCCGCGGCGCTGACATAGACTGATAACAGGACTTGGACCGAATGAAGGTTCCAACATCTATCAAGAAATGGGTGGTGTTGCTGGTGCCGCTCTATTAGATCGCATCTTTCTGCAAAATCGTACCACTCCCAATTACCTCACCGTTCTTCTGGGCCGTTCTGAAGGCAAAACAGCTCTTCTCTCCATATTTACCAAACTTTTCTTCTAATCTCCCCCCTTAGATCCTACTGATTTCTACGGGGGAAGCCTGACGATAGGCGAGGTCGTGGAAGGATTCGAGGAAGTGCTGAAGCAACCAAAGCTTTCAGTGGTCAATTTTGCGACTCATCAACAGGGGAATCAACACTTCCAAGTTCTTCTTGACGAGGACGGGCTCATCGGGCCAGATGGAAAAGCCATACCAGTGCGTTCAGGGGTCGCTTCGAATTCAAATCGGGGACGAGCCACGGCTGTTTTAGACACTGGCTTCTCTTTGCCTCAGATACCAAGGTCCGTGGCGACTACGTATGATTGATGACAAACTGAACATCAAGTTCTTCTAGCCCTGTTGCAGCTGCAATTTATGGCAGGTTCCTTGGTGCACAACTAGTTGACATTGAATCTGTTGGAAATATCTGGTTGTTGCCCTGTGAACAAGAGGTTAATATCACATTCAAGTTTAGTGGTAAGTCATTTCCAATACACCCTCTAGACGCAACTCTGTATGTGCCTTCTTCGTGGTTATATATCTGGGACTTGCATCTGATCGGGCCTCCAGAGATCCGAAGGTCATCGGGATTACCGGCGTAATAGATGCGGCTGGCCAAACTATGTGTATAGGTACAGTGCGTACCCAGTCTTTTGTAGTAAAAATTGTACTGTTCTGAAGATACACCAGTTCCAGCCATTCTCATATAGTACTGGCACCACTCCTAGCTATGACATGGTTCTGGGTATGGCTTTCCGTGCGTGTACTATTCAATTATAAACGTTCGTTTGTATACGTTGGCTAACAACTATTTCAATGCAGTGCGCAATGTGTACGTGCTGATGGATTATGGCGACTTCATCCTTGGATCGGATAAGAAAGACGCTCCATATGTCCAATTTCTCGCGACCACCGACCCTCAAGAAGGTGGGTTGAATTATCATTAAATCTTATGTGTGTTTAATGAAGTTTTATTATTTGCCTTTCCCGACAGCCCACTCTGACTTCGTGAAGGTCCGTCTAAATGGGACCGATACCACCGGGGAACACCGCGTCACCAAACGTAAGGACGCCCGTGCCATCATGTACTACATTATTGTCGCGGTCATCGTGGTGATGATCTTGACCCTCCTTGGATTATTCATGATATGTCGAGCAAGAAGACGACGGAATTTGGGTAAAGCAGAATTACACCGCATTGAGCCCAAAACGGTCACCTCATCTACTGTAAGTACCTGTCCTCCTAGTTCCTATCAACCCCCGAATCTCACAATGCTCAGTTGTCAACATATGCATCTTGACCCAGCCATCGCAAAACCCTGTTAATTTACTTTGTTGCTTTCGTTATGCACCCACACATGGATTACTCTATTGTATCTCATACGCTTGGCAACCACTTACTGATGTTCGCCTACTAAGGCAGATGGGCCCAAGTTATCCCGACGTAGCTGATGTCAATTGCTTGATAAATGCAACATGTATGACACGCACTGCTGAATGCCTCTCTTAGAGAACACAGTAAAGTCCTTTATTATCACAACAGATATGCAATGCGATGGCTGTTTTTTGCTACCGTATTAAACAATTATTAAGGTACATGCGGTGATTAATGCAGCACTCAAGTATGATGTACTAGAGTAGTATCGGAGATCATCTCAAAAAGATGTTTACATAGTGGGCGAAAATGCTATAGGAGAATGCCAGAGATCATAAGATGAGAGATCATAGAAGGGCATAGAGCAAATTTTCCAAGCTCGCTGGGAGCTTGTGGATGGCGTCCAAAATTTTTTGGCGTTTCTTGTGGAAAGAAACCCGTGGCGGGTGCAATAGGTGATGACGATCCAGTTGAAGGTCGACTAATTGCGGATCATTATTTTTGGGTCGAGGAAGAAATCGCTACACGGCTGCCAAAGCATGGTCGAGATTGTAATCGTTAATTTCCAGGTACGGGTCGCTGACGAGTCGGATGGGTACATTAATTTGCAGAGATAGAAATGGTGATGGACGGTTGTCCACTGTCGGCGGCTCTACAGAGAGAACGATGTAGTCCTATAAAGCAGGAACTTGGTTAATGATCGAGGCTGCGACGGCCTACGAACAACGTACCTTGATATTAACATTGCCAACCGAAAAGGAACCAACGGTAACATCATTCTGGCATAGAAGCACGCCCTCCCAGTCCAACTGCCACCCTGACCCTGAAGGTTCGCAGATCGCGGGAGGCAGTTCCCAGATTTCGGCCTTCCCGATAGATGTATTGCGCCACGCTTTGTAGCCTCTGACCTCTATCTGACTCTGACGCATGAAGAAGACCTTGATGGTGGGTTTTGTGTGTAATGGGCACTTCTCGTCAGATTTTCGGGTGGACCAAGAAGGCGATGGTGGGGAGTTTTCCCGTTGTGGCATGAGTAGCTTTTGAAGGGAGTCCAGGGGGCCGTTGATTTGTACGTGGAATGGAACTCTGTCTGCGATGCCGTATACTCGAGAGCCTGGGACGAAGAGCTGGAAGGAAGACTGAGAGAATGTTTTGGAACCAGAGTGAGTATACATACGTGACAGTAGATGGGCTCTGTTGTATCCGACAATATTCTTGTCTTCATCACGGAGAAAGCTTGATACCACTCGTCGGGCATGGTTTTGACGGTGGAAAAGAAGGCCGGACAAGGCAAAATTGGACGGTGAGCGCGCGTCCGCGGGGAATAGTTGAAAGGAATTTTGATACTTATGAAATTGGTAATCCGTTAGCCACCCGACTACGATTTACGTTGAAAAAAGGTACTCACTGGTCCACCTTCGTTAGGAACTCCATGTTACGGTGGCGGGATCGAGTGACGCGAACAATAATGTTGTAGGAACTCCGTAAGAAGAACGCACCCAAACCAGTGCTGGTGTCAACGTAAGATGGAGGGAGGGCCTGCTGTTTATCGGCGAAGGTAAAGGTGGAAGGTAAGACACAAGAGAATGGGATAAGGTCTGAGGGTTGATCAGATTCGCCCTTCCGCCAAAGTACATATTGGCTGTTTATCAGAGATATTGACTCCGCGCCACTCTCAGATATTGTCGTATCGAGTTTAGCTTCGATCTATAACGCATGCAAACGCCATGAGACAATGTTGTGGTTGAGCATCTAAAAATGACACACTTTCAAGGTGACCTGGACAACCATGTTGGGGTGTTCAAGGTACACACTCCCACTTATTTCGGCATTTCGGCCGTATGTAGGGCAAGTGGTACCAACCTCCTGTTCGAAGAGAGTTACGGTGGTCTGGCGGCACTGTTTCGTATAGGAGCCGCGTGGAGTTTGACGCGTCTGACGAGGGGTTTGTTCAAGAGTACGTTCGTCCGTTGCAGGTTGACATGAGTAGTGTGGGGATGGCTCAGAGGGCGAGTACACTGGTAGTGACGCGAATTTTAGTTCGGACATAGTAGTGAGTCCAATTACAGTTGGAGTTGAGGGGAACTTTGGATGCCATACCGCAAAAGGAACGGGAACCTTTGTAGGTAAAATTTTGGGAGCTGACTCATTGCTAGGGGCTAGGCAGCCTGTGTAGCTTCACCATCAAATTATTGAATGGATTGTCGAGTTTGGGTCGAAATCTCCGAAAGTTCCGTGGTTCCTGGTTCTACGCAGTTTTGCGTTGCAGAGAAATCGAGAGAAAGTTCGCAAAGCTTCCAAGAGCCGATCAACGTCATCGCTATGTAAGCACAACCAGAAAGATGACTCGACCTTTTGGTGACAATAATCAGGCACAAGCAGGCGGTTCCGCATCACGAACCCCAATTCACGGAAACAAACAAACATAGATGATCGACTCACAACTCATTTCCACTCAGATCGGCCTCCTATCCGTGTCTCTCGTACACTTGCTGTGCTGCTTCCGAGTAACACTAGCATCTTGAGTTTTTGTTCCAATCAGTGGGGAAACTTGTGGTACTTTATGAACAAATGAAAAATCATTTGGAAATATCATATGGGTATTCATAGCGACGATATATCTAAAATGATCTGTAATTTAGGAGAATGGCGAATATGAAAATCTGAGTTCCTTGGCAGAAGATCCTTGATGCTTACTGTACTACTTGCATGGTCGCGGTTAGGAACGTGATGTAGGTCGTTCGAGCCGAGCCAATGTTTCCTCCAGTCTCTGTGCTCTGTCTGCATCTTGTATGGTTTCCCATTCATCGTCCCTACTAGCATAGCTTATTGGACGTTCTCGTTCGTTCGTCTGACTTTGCCCAGATGAGGGTCGCTGCGCCCTTAAGCTGTTTCTCAAGAACCCGGCCAATAGTAAGGTACTCCCTCTGGTATTTCCATATGCAGGGGGTGGCGGAACTGCGATCAGGTGGTCCTCCACATCTCCTGTGCCGACGCCACTTTGAGCCAGGGCTGCAGCATAAGTGGGAAGGGGAGGCCGGTTCCATGGTGAGAACGCTATATCAGGATCCGCACCACGACGATTTCGGGAGGATGGAAGTATTTGGCCGGGATGAATATAACTGTATCTCTCGCCCCGTAAACGGTATACCCGTCGCTCGAGAAACAGGAGTTGCGCGAGGATAGTGACACCGAAGATGACATGGACGAAGATGACCGTGGTATTGAATACATCCTTCTTTCTTGAAGCTAATTGCACAATTAAAACCCAACCCGTGATGCTACCACCTATGAGCGCCAACTGGAAGAAAAATAGGAGTAGGGTCGTCAATGAAAAGCCCAGGATGTGAGAAATTTTCTTCGGCTTGAAGAAACAAAGGACTCCGTGTTTCTTGGCAGTAGAGTTTCCAGTCTCATTAGAAACGAGTGTGGAAGTAGAAGGCGAAACAAGGGGGTTGGAGGCGGAAGGAAGAGGGGTTGGAAGAGAGGTAACGGCTGGTATGGTGCCGGCCAAGCCATCTCTATCGGCAGGGTGCCGTTCGGGAAGCACAACCTCGGGGCTTTCACTCCTTGCTTCGTCTTGGGTATCTACACCTTCCACAAATCCAATCTCCCCTCGCTTTGAAGGTAGAGGTCCTGCTTGTTGGCGTCGGCTTTCTTCGTTAGATGAGGTATCGATTTGAATATTTGACGATGAAGCGGCGGACGCCATGACTGGACTGCTGACACCAGGTCAGAATAAAGAAAACTTGCCCTGGCAAGTAGAGGCTAGCGAAAGCCTCGAACAAAAGAGGAAAGATAAAGCAGCCCTGCGCTCGTCGTAGCTTGCGATGCACAAGGCTGGTCACAATAACTGAATAGCCATGTATCAGTTTCTGGTCGTTATGTTGAACGATGGAGAACTGTGGGAACCTTTTCCTGCTTCAGCTTGATACGCATATTCCAAGATTTTGATCCGTAACCCCCGATCACTCTATGTTCTTAATCCCAATCCTAATACAATCGGTCAGACCCGCATTAGAATAATATTCAAGTTTGGAATAAGATAAAGTCAGAAAATCCTCCGAATAGACAAGGGCTTGGCAATGGAACGATAATGCCAATCCTTGACTCGACGGCGATGCTTCCGGATTGTTGTACTAAGAAAAGCATTCGAGGCGATGATGGGTCCGGAGTACGCGGTGAGCTGAAAATACTGAATGAATTGTTGCACTGGTGCGTGGCGAACAACATCAGGGAATTGGCACTACTACTATTCTCAGGCCAGACCTCTAGAACGTCGATGAAACTACAGAAGTTGAAGATGGCTATCCCATCCTGTGAATTTTCGAGTCAGACTACGATGTCAATCATAGTTTCAATAGTCAAGTTCCGCCTTTGGGTCCTCGCGGGGAATGATCGGGCCTAGGTCCACCACGGTGTAGAAAGCAAATGTCTTTATCTCCGGCTGTTTCATAGTTTTTGAAGGAGTGCCTTCTTTACCCTCCGAGGGCGCTGCATCGTCAGATCTGTATGTGTACGATACCAGCATATTGAACTGTTGAGGATAATCAGAAGTAATTCATGGGCACTATAACGAGGCTCACTCTGACAGCCCCCCTGGCTTCCTTTCCGATCACAACTTCCCCACCCACGATGGTAACGTTGGCACGCTTCTCGAGGACACCAACAGTTTTCACCTTTCCACGATCCTTCTCTCTACCTTTTCCTCCTCCGAGATCATCGTCATCATCAACTCCAAACATCTCATCATCATCATCATCATACTCCCATGCCTCCGCAAAAGCAGCTATGGAGAATGTAGAAGTTGGTAACGACACCGCAAATGGTGGGCGTCGTGCCTTTTCCACAGAACCGCCATCAGCAGATGTCGGGGCCACAGTGGAGATGTGCATGCGCTGAACCGATAGCCGGACTTGGATAGGGTCGTAGAGGGGATTGGTTAGTGCCAGGTGAAAGGGATATGTCTTTCCCGCATGCATTCCGACATTATTGCCACGGTCATCTTCCGTGGCGACAGTAGACTTCCCAAGCGACCGCCTCGCCGCCTCAGCCTGTGCCTGTTGAGCATGGGGTAAAGCTACGCTTATTGCAGGGAGATAGTTTGCTGCCACCAGTTTGATTTTGTAGCGTACGGATTGGGCCTTTTGTTCTGGTTTAATCAAAATGTGTGTGCAGGCTGGACATCGCTTGGATCGTTTGGAGTGCAGGGGGATTCGTAGTGGTCTCAGTTCACTAGATAGTTTGTGGTCTTCGTCTACTTGCAGACGATTATGTTGTAAGTTGAGACGCACCGTGTTTGCAAAGGTGTTGCCCAACTACTTGTCCACCTTTGATCCAAACCAGATACCTCTCCAATGGTCTCTAAATGCCGCATGAACTCTATATCCGCCTCTCCCCCTCCAGAACCCAGTCTACTTGCAGCTTTTGCATCCAAGCGACTTCTATACTCCGTCATTTCATCCTTGTTTATACTCTTGTCCTTCCCACCCCCTGCCCTACTCGTTGTACTTCGTCCAAGGGAGTTATACTTGCTGACCCCGGGAATGTCGCGTGCAAGGGCAGCAGAGGCAGCGGCTGTGATGGAGGTGGAGTGAAGATGATGTGAGTGCGCCGCGCTGCTAGGGGCAACCGCGTGGGCTGATGATGTAGAAGAAGAAAGGGAGGCAGCACGTATGTATGGTTCAAAATGTTCCTTGAGTCGATCAAACTCCAAAGACTCGGGTGCAGAGTCTTCAAACTTTTGTAGTTGAGCTAAAAACAATGAAGGCATATGTTTGAATGAGCAATTGGTTTGCATTATATACAGACTTACCAGCAAGACCGGTCGGTTTCTCGAATGTTATGCCCACTTCAGCAGAGTCCCATCTGCAATGGTTACAGTAAAGAAAAAAAGGTGGTTCACCGACGGAGCTGATAGGTATTGAAAGGCGTCCATCACCCGAATCTGGCGGATCGGACGGTACTACGGAAAGAGTGTTTCGACAGTTTGGACACATAAAGCAATTCCGAGCGCATCTGGTGTCATTTTGTCAAGAAGCATGCCCTCCGACGCGCCTGCTCACCGACCTATTTTTCTCCGCGCGGACACTGGCACTTGGTACCTCGAATAAGCAGTTTGGACAGTAGTAGGTGCTGACTTCGACCGAAACGCAGCGGTTACATCGAACAGCATCACATTCCTCGCAAAAGAATAAAGTGTGGAGAGGGTGAAAGTTATACGCCGACGATGGTAGGTGCGGCGGAGGTGGAACGGGAGAGTTTGAGAGGCATGGGCAATGATATTGGACGGTGGCGGCCATCCGTCTTCAAAACTGGTACCTCAACGGTCACCGTCGTTGCCAGTAGCCAGGATATCGGAATTTAACACGTGATCGGATTACATGATCACGTGCAACATTCGGCCACTTTTGAGAGTCCGCAAACTGGACTAGTCGGAGATGTTCGATCGCGATGAACCCACTTGAACCCAATTTGACAGTTCATTATTCTAATAGCTCCTTCACTATCGGGCCACCTGGTGTAGGACGCCGTCAGCGACGACACGTGTACATGATTAATCTGGCAGTGATTTAACCATAACTTGAACACTATCCGTCATCATCTTGTTAACCATGAGTGCTACTTTATAAGACCATCCGAGTCTCAGTCAACCTTCCCAATGACCGCCTCATGGATCTTGGAGTACACGACACAAGAAGCGCAGCTAGATGAAGGCGTAAGTGTCCTGCCTAGTACTCAAGTTTTACGTCGTCTGACTTTGGGCCTACCTCAATCAGTACATAACTGGTTCGTGTTCCTCTTTATAGAATATTTAATATACGAAACTGACTGGTTCGATATTCAACAGGGGCTTGCCTGACTCTTTGGGTACGTACTAGTTGGGCTTGAGTGAAGCCTACCCTGCTGATAAAATATCAACAGGCCTATGAATTTTTCTTCCATCTGACAAATGAAATCACCCTTGTATGGCCGACCGCCTGGAATATCCCAAAAGTCTTGTACTTCTTGACGAGATATCTTCCTTTAGTTACCTTGGTACTCTCCATCTACTGTAAGTGTCGCTCATTGTTTCCTATACTCGTAACCAGGCAATAACACCTCATCAGACAACCAAACCGACTTCTCCTCAGAATGTTCAAAACATCAAAAGATTTTAACATGTACGCCCTAAATTTAAGCCCTAAAAATCCCACTTACAGTGTTACAGGGGGTGTCAATATCTCGATATGTATATCGGAAGGTCAATCAGTGATCGTTCTCCTACTAAAGATCTTAGATTTGATACTTCACATTCCAGTTATCTTTGTGATCAGAACTTGGGCTATCTGGGATAGAACTCGCAAGATGGCAATCCTGCTAGTTCTTTTCTTTCTCGCTATCTGGACACCCAGTTTCATCATTATTGGCCTATGGACGGGAAATGCCTCCGGTAGGAATCCTGTGTGACGTTTGTTCTTGTTGACTGGACCTAACTATCATTACCTACAGCCCCCACCATCAACATACAGCCAAACCCCCTGTTTTATCGCTGTTATGCTTTTAGCTCCAACCCACTCCGATTTTCTAATATCTTCTTGATAGTAGCCTTTTACTTAGGTGAGCATTTTTATGCAACGAAATTTACACAACCGTCATTATATATATAGTCACACTCTGCCTCTCGTTACTCGGAGCGTATCGTTACCGTGGGTAACAGTCTTACGAACGTCGTAGAGTACAACTGACTGCAACTTTTACTATTTTAGATAAATCCTTTGGGTCTACCAGTTTTATGAATGTCGTACATCTTGACGGTTATTAATCTCTCCTCCTGCTCCGTTCGCCTTAACGTTTGATGTACTCTATCTAGGGATCGTCTACTACTCCTCGCTATTATCTGTATCAGTAATGATTTTGATAATTACATTCGCATCGTCGGCAAGTTCAACTCTTCTTACTCATTTTCAACATCGGTGGCACTAACGTAACTGTTGTTCAGGCCATGTTTGCGAGCTCTCTATCAAGGTTCGGCTTCCTGCCCCACCAAATCAGTATTTATATTGACCAAAATGACAGAATACAGTTGACCTTATGTACCACATTGGCTTGCAGAATGTTGCTGCATCTCCGCGAAGTCGGCCGCCGCTCTGAGGATAGTTTGGCTCTCGACTATGTTTCAGGCTTCACTATGAACCGAGATCCATTGGTTTTCCGCCACGGTGATTTGAATTTCAACGTTAACGTTGAGGATGAAGTTACTGTCATTGCGGAATGATGTGCCTTTGTCACCAACCGTGATTATTCCATTGTACCTGATACGACTCGCAGAATCTTCCCGACTCAGATGTTGCCATTTTCCATGGCACAAGACCACGATACAGACAGTTTAACTTTGTTCTCCAAGACATATCTGCTCCTCAAAAACCTCTATCAATCTTCATTACTTGACCAGTTCCGTTGATCACCTCGAGGTCACACTCGAGCCTGCTCAACCTCGATGAATGGAGAAAGAAAACACGCTAGACTTATGTTCCTAATAATCAAAGTAGGAAGCGAATACCATTCGTGCGCCACCGATTCAACCCTCGATTTGGAACGTAAAGTTTAACTGTGATGCATGAAGAATGCGAGCACAAACCGTTCTCGGCTATAATGGCTTTGCCTTTTCCCCATTTTATTAGGATATCGATTGGTGCGACTTCTGGTCATCATGCATGCGTCTTATACGGCTCCGCAATCATTCATCCCTATGGTAAGTTTTGGGCAATGGCAAGGGTGATAATGTATAAAAGACACATACATCATAGCATAAAATTCACTATCGCTCTACGCATCACACTCTACCGCACATCACAGCGTCCCACACCCTTTACCACCATCTTAATCATGTTCGCCAAAATCACCAGTCTATTCTTCCTCGCTTTTATCGCCTCCGCTCTCGCCAATCCCGTCCCTGGAGGCGGCCACGGTCAATCTGTCTCTGGCATTGTCAACTCCTGCAATACTGGTAGCATTCAGTGCTGCCAGCAACTTCAAGATGCCAGCTCCCAAAATGTCTCCTCTCTTCTCGGCCTGCTTGGCATCGTTCTCAGTGGTGTAACTGGCCAAGTGGGTACGAGTTGCACACCTATTACTGTTATTGGCCTCGGCCAGGGGGCCAGCTGGTGAGCAAATACGCTACTAATTTCTCTATTTCATTGTTAATCGGATTAACCGTCTTTCTCTAGCCACCAAGCTCCCGTGTGCTGTAGCGACAACCACTTCGGTAGCACCCCTCTTTCTTGCTGTCATCTTCCATGTCCACTTCTGACCCATTATCTCTCTAGATGGTCTCATCGCCGTCGGGTGTACCCCCATCAACATTTCCCTTTAAACATGCAGATTGGAGGGTTCAAGTGATCGGTGTTAGAATTGCATATCCAGGTTCTACGCGGAGATGTCCTAGACATCCCTCCTCATATCCTGTCCCCTTGTCGTTAAACACCGTTCCAAGTACAGCCTTCCATCACCACTCTTAGCTATACTTTCTTTTTTAATTTTGGGTTTGAAATTTGAGTCAATGACACATTATTCGTTAGAGCATGTCTATGCCTAATCCGTCTCGAATCTGGCTGCAAACTTCAAGAAAAAGTAGTTTCAGCACGCGAATACCTCTAGTGCAGGTGACATCTACAGGACCAATGACAACAAAATGAAGCAACTCATAGTTTGATTTCCCTCTTCTCCCCCCGTTTCAGATTAACCTCTAAGGGGACGACATACGCCATTTGAGTTGCAATTGCAAGACAAACTTGCTTCTCTCTCCAACCCGGGATATCTTGTCCTTCTCCGATATTACAAGGCGCAGTCCACACTTCGACATACCCATCATGTCGGCTGTCGTTCATGAACTTTCCTGAGGAATAGAGACCAACAGAGTGCCTTGCTGCGCCAGTGGCAGAAAACTGTGGTATAGGCGCTTTGAACTCGATAGTAAGTACCATGGTCGGAAACCAGCTAGATGTGCAAAGCGTAAGAAGAGGAGACGGTAGAAAGAGCAATTATGTACCTCTCTCTGAGACCCTGCCGTGCGCTCGGTGGCATCAGCGCAGGCATGTTCGTAAAAATATCAACGAGGAATGCCAATGCTGGGTTGGTAATTTCGTCACCCTTGTCCTTGAATGTGAGCCAAGCACCCCATTCAAGCCCCTCTCCACCAATCGTAGTGGCAGTTGCTCGGTTCGGGTGATTTAGTGCGTTTTTCTTCAAGATATAAGGATCCGGTGCTACGTCTATATAGCAGCCAAATTTCCACACAGGTCGCATAGGTCGTATGATGGCTGTGGATGGGTGGGTATAGAGGGGTATTCGGCGCGCATATGGAGAAGGAGGGACGACGGTGAGTCCGGGAGGTTGAGCAGCAGGTGGTCCCATAGAGGACGAGTTGACGCCAAATACTTGGTGAGTAGTGATAATTAGAGCTCCCTGGATTTCAAATACCATAGTCAGATTTACAGGCACCAAACTTTCCGCGAAGTTATACTCATACTTGTTGATGAAGCTCAGCGACTAAATTAGTAAATCCACGTCCGGATTTTACCGTCCGCACGTTTATTGTGAATAGAGAAGGAACAGATGTCCTCAGATAATGGGCCGTGACGTGGATAGGATCAGGGTGAGCAGAGCAAGTTTGATACTGAATACATGCTTCAACAAGTAATGCCAGGACATATCCTGTTCGAATTACGCGTAGGATTAGTGAATGTGATATGCACTGTCAAGTTGCCGCTCACCACCGTTGGGAACGCTAAAAGTAGTCTACACATAGCAGTAAGTATCCAGCAGAAAGAGAAATACAAACTTACGCTCCAACGGACCAATCAGGGTCCATTTCGCCCGTGTAAGACCTATATTCTCCTTCATTGGGACCTTCGTGCACATCTACAGCTTTGTAGAGGGGTGCCATCCCTTCACTCAAAAGCTTGGGTGGAGTTTTGTAGGGAGACCCTGGGGGCTTGTGCCACTTGTAAGATACGAGATAGGCTTCATATAGGCTTCATACAGAACATTCAACACGCCAACATCACGCGATAAATTGTGACAAATGAGTGACATTGCACGAAAAAGGAAATTTACAAAATGAGCCGCGCAGATCTCTAGAAATAGTCATTTAGCAGAAGGTTGTGCGTTTCTCGATTTTTCCCATTTTCAGATGTGATTGAGAAAATACTCGAGTACTACACCCAGGGCCACAGTCGGTCTTAATTAGCGTAATCAGCCTCTCACTTTAACACGTCTTCCGCATGGAAAAAGCGCGTAAACATGGTCAAGGGAGCTTCGGGCAACCAAAAGGGCTTTGATAACTACGGTATACCCCAACGAAGACAGTTCCCTATTATCATAATTATGGCAAAGGAGCCTGTGTCACAGCACATGACGTTAACGCGTTCTTAAAGAAAAGTTCAATAACCGGGTTGATTGCCGGGATCCGATGGCTGACTCGAAATCTCTCGGAATTTACCCTTTCGGATACCTATGAAAGTACTGAAAAGTTAAATAATTGACCTCGGTCAAAAGGTTTTTTCCTGTTTTTTCCTAAGAGAAATGTAAGGTCCCAAGTATGCTATGGTCGCAGCATTCAGAAGGGTGATCAATCGTTTTGGACGACGGCTTGATCGCCGTGAGAGAATTTGCTGTGGTTGTCACCTTGACACCAACGCACACCTCCAACCATTCTTGAAGTGGTTTACACCTTGTTGGAACGCTTTTCTATGGCCAACGAATATCACTGTAGCTGTTTATAGCATGGATTCACCTAACCCACTTGTAACCTTTAGCTTGGATTCAATACCCAATGGTCCCAATCGTTCTTCTCCACCGTCATCCAGTAAATCCAGCACAGAACGGCCCAGACAACCTTGGTATCATTATGCACCTCTGTTTGGTGAGCACCTTGGTATCTTATACTGAGGTATGTAAAGAGAGTGTTCTAACTATATGATGTGTCTAGGGACTATATTGCTCATACTGTCACCCCACCCATCTTTACTCTATGTTCTAGTCACTTTCCATCTGCAAATTCTACACCAGCCACTCCTGTTCATGACACACCTCACCACCACCTACACTTTGACTTTCCTTGCTTTATCTTCCCTCATTGTCTGTGTTGCGCGTGATCCTGGGCCAGTAACGACTGTGCAACACCACGAAGACGATGAGACAGACATTACAGCAGCGTTGATGACGGATTACGACCCGGATGCCCCTGGAAGATGGTGCCGCAAATGCTGGGTGAGCCTGGATGGTGCTTGACGCCAGCCGCTTTCGTTCTGACCCGCTACCGGCTTGGTTTCTTAGGCACCAAAGCCTGAAAGAGCACACCACTGTTCGACATGTGGCCGGTGTGTGTTAAAAATGGGCGAGTCATCCACTGGAATTGCGTGGGTCAGGATGCTAAATGGGTCGGTCTCTCCTACTAGATCATCATTGTCCATGGCTTGGCTCCAAGTGTATTGTGAGGCGTCATGTGCATTTCTCTCTTGATATATCCTACTAATACCCCACTTCTATTTAGGGCCATAGAACCTATCCCGCGTTCTTCCATTTCCTTCTCTCAGTTACCTTGCTTGCTTTATATATTGCTATAATATCGATACTTGGTCTAGTGTATGCTTTTAATAACCCTTATACGATTGTAAGTCACTTTACTACGTAACTCCAACGGAACTTGCTTACAGTAATTGTGGAGCAGAACTCAGATACCCCAATCCACGAGTTGTTCCTTGCCGCTATAGGAATCATCTTCTCCATGGTTATCGGTTCATTCTTTGCCTATCATGTATACCTCGTCTTGTAAGCAGTGTTTATGCCACCCCATTGGAGGCCGGCTTACCATTGTTTATCCAGGACAAATCAGACGACCTTAGAGAACATTTCACCTTTTCTGCTTTTAAAGCATCTCCCAAAGCTACCCCAGACAGCTCATGACCTCTCTGATCCTCCGCTTGAGCCGGAGTTGAACCGTCCTCAAAGAAGGCTTGTAAAAGACGCACATGGGTCGATCCATATGTATGACATTGGTTGGCGCAACAATTGGGCCCAAGTTTTTGGGTTCAAGAATTGGACTGGTTTACTCGTTCGCTTCTGGTGTGGAGGAGCGTCGTAAGTTGTTTACGAAATCTCGGATGATCCTTTGTTCACGGGTTCACAGGCCTGGTGACGGGAAATATTTTCCACGTAATCCAAGAGCAGAGGGCATGTTGGCTCGGCTAGCAACAGAGCTTGTAAAGATCGACCGAGACGGATGAGCCCGTTACAATAATTAGCGCCCATTGTGACTGGCGTCAATAAGTATGGCGTGCTTGTGGGGTAAAATTGCATATCGATTATTAGGTATAAATACCTTGGACCGTCAAACTACATACCGTCTCTTGCTTTTCGGCCACCGTATCGACATCGTTTCCCCCAAGAGCTCATGTGTTATGCAATATGACAAAGATCACTCTATCAGCTGTCAGCTGGTGCCCTGTCGGTGCTTGCCAACTTCCATGTTGGGGCTCAACGCGCCCCGACGTCCCGTAATTTGGAATTCTTACGTGGCTCATCAGTCATGCCGGCTAAATCTCAGGAGCATTTCCGTGCAGCCAGCCCTATTCTGCAATCCATTATCAAACTCAAACGCAGCTCAGCTGTGACGGAATTGTGACCTTGATGTCATTTCTGGCTCAGCGCGGAGCATCCCCGTTATTTAAAACACATACACTGCCCCAAACTGCTCTTCGATACTATTCCTCTTTCTCATGCCCCCCGAAATCGTACAGCTTCACTCTCATGAATCCGCCAATATTTCGCGTCAAATCATTGAGGGCTTAACGCACCCAGAGGGCCAAAGGCAACTCCCGACGATGCTCCTATACGACGAGCATGGCCTCAGACTGTACGACGACATCACCACCATGGCACCTGAGTACTACTTATTCGGTGCAGAGGAAGAGATCCTGAAGAACAAGGCCGACGAGATTGTACAAGCCATGCACCATGGAGACGAAGAGATCTCCGTCGACGAGGTCGTGCTTGAGCTAGGTGCTGGGTGAGTTGAGTTGCCCCCAAGTCACTCCCTCTTGCTGTCGAACCTGAGCCTTGTTGGCTGTATCTTCCCAACTAACTCATCACAACTCGTCAGGGCATTGAGGAAGACGTCACACATCCTGTTAGGTCTTTCTCGGTTAGTCCCTGAAGTCAATTCACGTGCCCCTGTCACCTATTATGCCCTTGATCTCGAGGAGCGTGAGATCGAGCGCACCCTTGGTGACATCTCTGCCTCTGACCTGGGTAAAGCCTTATATGGTAGAGTCGAAACTAAGGGCATGTGTGGAACCTACGACGATGGCTTAAAGTTCGTGTTTGAGGGTGGCCTCAACGTACGCGCCAGGAATTCCATCCCGTCAATGTCCTTTAGTCATTCAGGCCCTGGTGACATATCTCCTGTCTCCAGCGATGCAACTTCCACTACCAGTTCGAGGGATCCAGACACTTCGCCACCGTCAACCCCAGACGAACCCCAGCCGCCACTCCACCTTCTCTTCCTCGGCTCGTCTCTTGGAAACTTCTCCCGCGATGGGGCAGCTACTTTCCTGCGATCTCTTCCTCTTCGTGCTGGTTTGGGTGATACTCTCTTGCTCGGAATGGATCATGATAACAGCAAGAAGGTGATCGAAGAAGCTTACAATGATCCCAAAGGCTATACCAAACAGTTCATCATGAACGGCCTGAAGGTTGCTGGAAGAGCACTTGGTGACGAAACCATGTTTGATGAGAATAACTGGGATTACGTTAATCATTACAACGTTGTATGTCATTTTATACCCATATTTTTAGCCCCATCTCTGATCTAATCTTCCGCCAGGAACAGCGTAAGCGTGCGCTTATCCTTGTTCTATCTTTGATCCGTTAATTGCACAGTCCAGGTCAACACGAGGCGTATTACAAGTCTAAATGTGCGCAGACCGTAAGGCTGCCAGGTACCGAAACCAAAGTTTCCTTCCTTGAGGATGAGCTGCTGAAGATCGAGGAATCATTCAAAGTTTGTGTTCTCACTCACTTAACATCGCTCTCTCATGAATTAATTCACCTCGAATCCAGTTCTCTGAGAAAGATGCTTTTACACTCTTTGCCGAGAGCAACCTCAGGCCAATACAACGATGGACTGACAGCTCTCAGCGATACTCCCTCTGGCTCTTAGAACGTCCCCCCTTCGCTTTCACCTTGCTGAAAGAGCCTACGCCGACCTACACACCCTTTGGAGTACCGTCTGTTTCAGAGTGGGAACAATTGTGGTCGGCCTGGGACTGCATCACTCGTCAGATGATACCTCCTACGATGCTCTACCAAAAGCCTATCGACCTACGCCATATATGCTTATTCTATCTTGGCCATATACCTGCATTCCTCGATATACATCTTTCTCGGCTCTTAGATGAGCCCCATACCGAACCTCAGGAATTTAAGGTCTGTATCACGATTTATAATAAAGATCACCGTTTACCAATTCCTATAGGACATCTTCGAGGTTGGTGTCCCCGAAACAGATGCGTGCAGATCTAACCAGGGGCTTTTCGTTCAGCGTGGGATCGACCCGAATGTCGACGACCCGTCTCAATGTCATGTAATTCCTGTTCCACAGCTTCCTTTTGCATGCTACTAACACACTGGAACAATCAGGCACATTCCGAGGTTCCACAGAAAGACGAGGATTGGCCAACCATAACCACGATCCTTCAGTTCCAGACTCGCGTTCGAGTAAGGCTTTTAAATCTTTACAAGGACATAGAGTCAGACAAGGTACCTTTGACACGGAAGATAGGCCGTGTACTCTCCATGACCTTTGAACACGAGGCGCTCCACTCTGAAACCCTCCTCTACATGCTCCTACAGCGCGCTGGCACCGGAACACTTCCGCCTCTAGGATTTGCTGTCCCACCTTGGTCTTCCCTCGCTGAGACATGGGATTCTACTCCTTCGCCCAGGAATAAGACTGTCACCCTTGGACCGGCGGAAATAACTCTAGGCCATGACGACTATGAAAAGGATGACGAAGAAACAAGTCTTGCTGCCTTGGTTGATGGACATGAATTTGGCTGGGATAACGAACATCCCAAGAGAGTAGTAGATGTTGGTGAATTTGAGATCGACTGGAGGCCGGTGACCAATGGGGAGTTCTACGAATTCTATCTGACGGTCGGGAAGGACCAAGTGCAATTCCCGGCGAGTTGGGTTAGGGATAATGATAACGGCGGAATTATGGTAAGGAGGTTAACACCGAGGTTGCTGTGGTACTGATAATTTCGGCAGGTCCTCACTCTTTACGGCCCTGTTCCATTGAAGGTCGCCCACCATTGGCCAGTCATTACCTCTTACAATGATCTGTCGACCTACGCCACCGTGAAGGGAGGCCGCCTTCCAACCGAGCCAGAGCTTAGATTGTTCTACGAAAAGTTCGAGGCAGGATACGAGGGTGGAGCGAATATCGGCTTCAGAAATTGGCACCCCATCCCGTGGGTTCTGTTTTTCCCGTATAAATTGATACCTCTGACATGTGTTGGTAATATTATTTCAGAGCTACAACGGGTGGTGACCGTAGCTCTGGGAGGGGGTGCAATGGTGGGGTGTGGGAGTGGACATCGACTCCCTTTGACAAGTTCGACGGCTTTGTAGCCTCCAAATTATACCCTGGGTATGTCGCATTGCTTCGCGGCCACGTTCTGAGCTATGCTAATAAACTTATGATTTCCATGTAGATATTCCATGGACTTCTTTGATGGTCTCCATCAAGTTGTGGTTCGCCTCTTTCTTAATAATCCTATCGTTGCTGTGCTCATGGTATTGCCTCTCTTTAATAGCTGGGCGGATCGTATGCAACGATTCCTCGCATTGCTGAAAGGAAGACGTTCAGGAACTGGTACCAGCGGAACTACCCATACTCGTGGGTCGGCGGCCGCGTTGCATATGATATCAAGAAGTAGAGCTACATACCTGGGAGAGTGACTGGACTTGGCGAAGCGCGGAGAAACGACGGCTTAGGGACAAACAAGGTTCGGACTCTGGAAGACTCTGTATCAACATTTGTATAATAGACATGCCTTCATTTGGTACCCATTCGTAACAGACTGGTCCTTGTAACGCATTCACAATCTACTACCGTTCTTTGAAAATTTCCATTCAAATCAGATAGTTAGTATTCAATCCAATTGGCCAACAATGGTATAATGCTGAGTCGAAGGGTTAAGTGATAAGTGATGAAGTGATAAAAAACTGTCCTCAACGGCCCCAACAAAGGACAAGCGGGGTCCGTATAGTGGGTGAATGGTGTAAATGGGAGAGAACACGTAGGGCTATGGATGTGATGAGTGGGTGTAAGGTAGTTGGAACTTACGCGCTCAGCGCCTGCAAGAAATCATCACTTTCATCACCCTCATTCATCCTCACGACAGGGATCGCAACCTGAGCTCGATGTCCTCCATTTGCTTTATACAGGTATTGTTGGGCATATTGAACTGCGAGACGTTTCTCCGCCAAAGAAGCAGCTTTGCCTAGCCAAACATAAATGGCAGGTTGTGACGCATCGTTCGAGTTATCAAACAGGAAGGCATCGTCGGAATCAAGTGAAGCCTTTGTTGGTGGTTGGACTACTTCGAATGTAGGATAGCCTAACTCATCCGAGATCTTGAGTAGGATTGGTTGCACGCTCGAGGTACTCTGTGAAGCACTAGCATCGTCAAGAACGACACCATCACCGAACTCAGAGAGGAAGACCCCGGCACCTGGACCACCTTCGTCTGAAATATCCAAGGGTACGCGGCCAGTGAGATAAAGACGCGGTGTTTGAGAAGGGCGTAACTTACCGTAGACAGTCACGCCACAGTCACCCCCCCTTTCATTCGCAAGAGTTCGAACGAATTCAGCAGCCTTGAACCTCTCCTTGCCTAAGCTAGCTTTAGAGTTGAACTGCAAGACCTTCGTGCCCTTGTCAAGTACATAGACGTCCCCAGCAACAAGGCTCGCAGGCTCTGGTACGACTTCACGAATCAGGAGATTGGTGCTCCCACGGGCACGGGAAAGATTGACTCGATAGAGCTTGCGTAGGTTGAGGGGTGGAGCCTCAGTGACGTGATGAAAGCCTGTGGCGACACCACCTTTGAGGGAGGTGAACTTGGGAAAGTAGGATAGGAACCGTTGTGACTCGTAGCCTTGGACTTCCCTGTATTGTACGGGTCGCCCATGGAGATCTGGCAAAGAACATGACGAATTATAAGGTAATGGGATGACGTACAGTAACCCGACCTACTTACGATCGTCTAGTTCAACTGTCTTGTACGCAGCCGTCCCTGCTTCGTCCTGAGTTGTCTCCACACCTAGCCAGAAGTGCAGGTCATGCGACAGTGTATCGGAATCTGGGTCTTTCTTGTACGTCTACAGTTCGCATGCATGAGAGGCCCCGTCACAACTAACCAAACAGGCGTTCAACGTACGTGGAGAATGATGTAGGAATCGCCAGCATAAAATGATCCAACACGGTCCTTGGGCCAATCAACGACATTGAACTTCTCAATGCGCCATATTCTCAATCCAGGTTCGACCCCGGCGTCCTTCCATGCACTTTCAGAGTTTCCGCTCTCCTCTCGCACATGTTTCTCGAGCTACACGGATGCGCGATCAACGTGACATCTTTCGCTAGTGGCGGGTGTCGTGGCCTTACATACATCTGAGCCGAGAAGGGCAATGTTAGAATCTTCGATGTCGTAGGTCTTTGGCTTGGTTAAGTGGGCCATCGAGTTTAAAGCAGAATGCCTGTTGAATGGATGCAGGAACAGGTAGGAACGTTTTTAGTTCACTGTGTTGTTTGGACACATGACCTTGTACTTTTAAACCAGAGTGCCACACCATAGCACACCATAGTGCATGATATCCACTTTTCCTTATTCACCTTACAGCTTCGGCCACACAAAGTGGAAAACTTGAAGGGTGGTGACAGTCCTACATGAGCCCAGCTGCCTAGAGATAGTAGGAAGGTTGGCACCATTCAGAAACACAGAAATCAATATCCACCATGTTGTGAGTCTACAATGGCCTTCCAAACTTGCAAGTCGAGGAGCAGTGTACTCTGCAGTTACTAAGCAAGCTCGACGAGAGAAACGGGGCTATAAAGGAAACATTAGAAGTGAGGCGTACTGACCCAACGCACTATAGTAGTCAATGCCCTGAGTGAGTTCCTCTTGAGTTTCGAAAGCCGTGACAATACTGACGCCTGGCTGACTATGAATGTATATCTCATAGAGTAACTACAATTAAGGTAGGTTATACAAGCTCATCGAGTAAACTGAGGAATAGATTTAGAGTCGTAGTTTACCCATAGTTCGCCTTTCGGGTTCAATATACTTCATCCCAAGCTGTTCAAATATGGATTCCTCTGTTGCAGAGGGTAGGAGCTGCCAGAAGCCAGAGGAATTGGCATCCTCATCGCATGGTTTGGACTCGGTATACTCTTCGTCGGTATGCCATTTCCAGAGCCCAAGATCGTCGATGTAGAGGCCAATCTTCTGAGCTTTTCTCCTTAGTTGACTTTTTAAACTACCGTCACCCGTCATGTATATTAAAGCTGCGCCTTTGGACTTCATTGGCATCATACTGAGCCAATGCAGGGAGAGAGGAAGTCACTCGAATGAGGATCAATGATAGAGCTATGGGGACGTACTTGATGCGAATGCGTCTGAATTCACCCACAACTTCTTTGATTGCGTCGAGACGTTCCCGGCGAGTTTTCCACTGGCCATTCTCATCCTTTTCGGGTATAATGGCCATAGTATTGTAATAACGATAGCCGTAAGTGCCATGAGGCATCAGGAGACCACGATCTATCAAGGTGGGCACGATTTCCTTGTGGAGGGGGGTGGTCTGCAGAAGACTTGGGGTTGTGCTAAAGACCCTCTCCCGTGGCGCAATAGCGCCCTGTAGTGGAGTCGGAGGCACGGAAACATGAACATGGTCTGGATGGAAGACTGCAAACTCTGCTTGTCTGGCCTCTGGAGCGCCTCGGCGACTGCTCGGTTTGCTTTAAGTACTTCTCACGTAGAATGGAACTGCCTCTCACTGATTTCCGACAATGTAAACTTCATGTCTTGAGGAGAGGTTACTGCGGATAAATTCCTGGCCTGGCGTCAGTCCTATGCTCGCGTTAGGTACACTGTACCAAGATAGCGTACAGCAATAGTTTCGCATTGTTGACGTGTCACAGGCTGCTCCATATGGTCCACAAAACTTACGGACATTTGTTGATTTTTGGATAACAAAGTCCAAAATGCCTTCTCTTTAAGACTTGCTCGACCCTGGCACCCTAACCTAACCAAACTCTCGGCTTTCGTCTTCCTAGTATAGAAGTGTGAGGGCGACAAATAATCTATGACGGTTCGGAAATCATACCCTATACCGGGAATAGACTCAAGCTCCATAACGTACTGTTTCTTGAGTGATTCGTCAATGTTGTTGTCATGGTTCACTTCGAAATGTCCTGATACGTTCTAGGTGGGGAAATTTATTGAACGAGAGCACTCACAACATTTTCTCAAGTATTTCTTTATTTGCCCCTGCGTCCCAGACCCTATGTCAGGAATCTATCAAAACCCAGATAAGCTTAGTGGTGGTGATAAAGGTAGACCTGACAAACTCACGTTTTTCACCGCATCACAAGATATGAGTTCGTAGTCCAGTGCACTAACAGCCTCGATTGCCTTTTGAAAGGACTTTTCTCGCAATGAACTGAATGATATTTCGGATTTCTTGGAGCGGACAATATCCAAGTCTGTAAAAGTAAAGTTGAAGCTTATAAAATAAGGAATCCCATTGTTGTTTAATGTCCACCTGTGTACAAAACTTTGAGGAGCACCTCATTAGGGGACCCAGGCTTAGGAGGCACCTCAGGTAGAATGCGCGCTTTCCTTCCGTATCTCCGGGGTTGTGAGAGAGAAATGGGTGCCCAGAACGACTTGCTAGATGTTCGAGCCAACATGGCCTGAGGGAAAGACTCGCCGGGCCGAAAATAACAATTCGTCACGCTGTGTGACTTCAGTGACAGTCGCGTTTCCTTTTGGCCTTGCACACTACTAATCTGAGTATTTCTTTCATTCGACTCTTGCTTTTGCCCTGGTTCGAGGCTGCTTTGTGTATACTGCCCAGGGGAGTGTGCGAGGAAAACGTAGAATCTCTGGTAAAAATGACCGACAATCAAGCCGCGTCGGGTTCGGCGTTCCCAGCGACCACTGGTTTTAATACCATGTCGGACATGCAGCTGAGGCAAACAATATCTCAGCTTTCTTCATATGCATCACCAACTCCCCAACCAGCAAACTCAAAAAGTGAGTATGGTGTCATATGTTGGTCCATCTGTTTGACATTACCTATGGTACATAATGAAGCATACATGAAGAATCTGCACACATGGTCAACAACGACAACCCCGCCCCCAAGGGCTCCAAATACGGCAACTAGGACGACTCGTGCGCGCAATACGCGGTCCAGTAATCTTGCAGCAGTCTCACAGACGACATATGAACGACCAATCTACCAACAGTCTGTGCCCATCACGAACCTCGCACCTACAGTCCCAGCCGTCACACCAAATCCTCCTCGGCCTCCTATACCTACGGCGACACAAGCTCTTCATTCAACCTACTCATCACGACTAAAGACGGGGGCGACACTCCTCATGCAGCCTATTCTCTCGTTGAATACAGCAGCCGGTGCTCGTGCAAGCACACGGCGGGGAGGTGTGATCAACTACGCAGATCCGGGATCAGGAGATGACCTCCCGGACGCTGGTGCCATTGACTCAGACGACTCAGATTTCATCGCCAGTGGAGGAACAAGAACATCGATCCGACAAAGTAGAACCCGGGGAACGTCAGTTTTCAATGCCGTTACTGGATCCTCAACACCACACCCTCCCGCACCCCCAAAACCAGAAAAAGCTGAACTGGACCAGAGTTACCTGGGAATGGTACCGCCAGCAAAATTCATCAAGCCAAGGTTGATGCCACCAACTCAACATATCTACCCGTGAGTCTCACTGGCTTTCTTTGTCATTGTACATTAACACGTATTCTACCATTAAGGTCGCAAGACCTGATGGAAAAACACGCACAAAAACGTTCCGCGCTCATCCCCGTCCGTGTTGAATTTGAAACGGACACACACAGAGTGCGGGACTGCTTTGTGTGGAATCTAAATGAGACATTGATCAGACCAGAAACATTTGCACGGACTTTTTGCAATGATTTGGACCTTCCTTTACAGCCTTGGCTAGACACTGTGGCGAACCAGATACGAGCACAGATAGAGGAGCATGAAGGGGTCGGTTCCATGGAACTAGGTATTGACGGTGCTATGGAGGTTGATGCTTTGCCACCGAATGGTGATGAGATCGCCGAGTGCCGGGTCATTCTCAGTGTACGCGTTTCTATTCACTATACAGAGAAGCCCCAAGACTTAGGCGCTATATCACCTCTACAGATCGATGTCCAGATTGCAAACCACCATTTAATGGATCACATAGAATGGGACCTGCTATCTTCATTGACCCCAGAAGCATTTGCCCAAAAACTGTGTACCGAGGTTGGTCTTGGGGGCGAAGCAGTACCATTGGTCGCACATGCAGTCCATGAAGAGTTGATGAAGCACAAAAAAGACGCAGTCGAGTGGGGTGTCATTGGCGGCGAGCCTCACCCAACAGACGACGGTGGAGCACAAGGTGACCGCGCAGCCAAGGACCGCGGTGGCTTTGGGTTATTGAAGGATAAGACCGGATTAGGACTAGGTTGGGGTAGGGCACCGAAGGATGGACGAGGTCCGAAGGCACTGAAGAGCGTTTGGAGGGACTGGGCGGAGGCCGAAGAGTTCAAAACTAAATTTGAGGTGTTGAGCGCTGAGGAGGTAGAAAGAAGAGAGATTGAACGGGAGAGAGCAAGCCGGTGCGTCTCTAAATTATCAAACAGGAGACTTATGATTTCATGTATCTTTGCGTTGTGTACAGGCGCCTACGGAGAGAAACGTCAAAGTTCCAGACGACGAGAAGTTCGAGGAGAGTACGGTATTAAATATTTTGTCTTGCTAGCTACGTTTGCAACTCCTTAATCAGCGCGCAAGCAAGTATTTCTATTACTTTTTCACGTTAATTGGCAATTTCTGTCTCCCATGCCCATTGTGGGGGGAAAGTGGATCCGTTCACTATACATGGTCCGAATATAGTTCAGCATATGGGTGACCACTACGAGAAGACTGAAGGACAGTGTTGGGGAGTTGGCGGCACTTCCTATCACATGCATCACCACCAGATTTTCGCATTGGGTCTCTCCTAAATTGAAGCTAATGAGCCACGTAGACATGTACACAATTCTCATGGAGAATAATAATAGAAACTTGCCTCCCGGCACCGCCGACGTAGATCTCCCCTTCTAGCTGAGTGTAGAACTGGACAACATCGGTAGAATTATGGAGGCAAACAGCACCATCATGAATGCCGAAATCCCTTGCATGTTCTTACAACCACCCATCAGATTCAGGAGCGAGGAGCATCATACACATGGCAGTGAGAAGAACATAAAGGGGTCAACAAGAGTCAACCAAGCATAGGTTAACTCGCCAAGCAAGTTGCAGACGCCTGAAATGATGATACTTCTTTCTTCCTCAGCATGCTAATCTCCGGAATCTTAACACCATATCGGAAGATTCTAAGCCAGCTAACAAAGACTAACGTCTTGTGAACTTCAACAGAGGCCATACATGGATAGTTGATACCATATGGGACCGGATGCTATGTCAGTTTATCGTGATAGAACCGTTTTATGGAAGGCCCTCAAGTGCACACGAGCAAGTCAAAGCGGATGTAATAGGAAAGTTCTCTTTCTCAAATTAAACTGCAGAGGTCCAAAAGCGACGTACATTTAGCCACGATTCATCGGCCCCATAAATGGCACAAGAAAATAAACCTGAGTGCGTGGCAAACAAGCTCAACAGTTTCATCTAAAAGTACCCACTTATCAGAGAAATCCATCGAAGGTGTCGTGCGTGTAGCGACGACAATACTCCGTCAGGGCGCAAGGAACAGTATTTCATGTTCTCGCTTCATGACCTCATACTCTGATCGACCACAAAAACGGTAAGTATCAAGGGCCAAGCTGCGCGTGGGTCAAGAACAAAGGAGCTCGGCCGTATGCGAAGAAGAGGCAGCCGCTTTTGATCAATATTTGAACGCCACTTCGAACGGAGCCATTCAAGGTATACGAGGGTATGCGTGGTGGGACTTTCGAAGACCATTCGAGAACGGCTGGCGTGTAGAGGGGCCATTGTAGTCAGAAGTCAAGCTTCTGATGAGATGTTACTACCGCCATCGCCGCAGGTTGAGAAAGGGTGTAGGACCTAATGTGGGATGCAGAAAGATGTATGAAAGTGCCAGAACAGTGAAAGGAGCTCACAATGGTATACAAGAGGAATTCCAGCTTGGCTCTCCACATTCCCAGCCATCGTGTGGACCTTCACTTCAAATTCGGTCTAGCTTAAAACTACCCACAGTGTATGCCTCGTCATCGAAGGTCTTCTCCACGAGATTCCGGAGTTACGCACCCGTAGCTTTAGAACTCTATCAAGGGCACGTGGACTCAACAGAAAGACGTCCAATTAAGTCTCCAAGTTCGTAGTGTACGATCATGAAAGGAAGGCTTCGAGGAATGATATGTAGTAGGCTGTCATGAAGAAGTAACTTTGTGACTAGGAGTTAATTATATGTGTCCTGGAGTTAGGACAGGATGGAAGATCGCAACATAGATCAGCATTGGTACAACCATTGGACTGGGTCGTACCCCATCTTTTCGGTGAAACTTAAAGAAAGTGGATACCGAACCCTAATGCATGCTCACAGCTGCCGTGCGATGTGTTCTTTCTCCATGACCAGCGACTTGGAGAGTGTGTTGGACTGTTTCGGAGAAACAACTGTGTGATAGGACCAGTTAAGCCGCGACCAGAAACAGTCCAAGCAGTCCGAGTTGGTACCACAGCACCATGACTGTGACTTTCGCGCATAGAAGGGCTGAACCTTTAGGGAGGAGAATCAGCAAGAGTGAGAAGGGCAAGAAGCGATGATGGTACAGCAGGTACAGCATCACGAGCTGCCCATCATGTCTAATTATGAGTTGCCCTCCGAGTCGGATGGCCAACTTCGCTCAACCACAACTTCTGATAACAGAAACGCCAGCCACGCCACATTGTTTGGCAGCCAGCAAAATTTTCCGGGAGAAATGCATATGTATAATCATGATAGCTGCCGATTGAGCAGAGATTATGCCTAATTTACAGCCGTAAAGTAAAAAGAATAGTAATCACTGATTAGAGCGAGGGGTTCGCGTTGATGGATAGCTAACTAACAGGGGAGTGAGAGGTGATGCATGATATAAACAAGGTCCGCGAGGTGAGGGAAGGAGGGTCTAAGGATGTGTATGTGCATGAAAGTCTATATTATGTCTAATTTCTACCGTCTATGGATGTAGTCGTAGCGATGGGATCCGGAAAATAATTCAGGAGATCAAGAATGAAGCGAAAGATAGCATATTGTCCAAGAGGAGTGGTGTTGTGTTTGCATGTGATCTCAAGAGAATAAGCGGGAAATAACAGAGTGCGTTAGTGAGTCTTTGTCGGATAGCGTCGTCTTGAGTTGGGCAGAATTATCAACTTGCGTTAGGTGTAATTGTCATTTCGAATTGGGCGGAATCAATGTGGTGCTTAGAACCTGGCCTGAGACCTTGTTGCAGCCTCAAACTGGCTGAAGCCAGGCAGCTCGATTTTCTCTCTGATTGGTGCATCTTCCTTCTTGAACTTGTCTTCCACCCTGCCAGCCGTACTTTCTGCAGCAGTGCAAGGAACCTTCAAGGGTGCTAGTATGATTGGGGGCGAGTTCGACCTTGATCCTGGCATTGACATGGGTAGATTTGCAAAGTGCATCGGTGTCGATACCCCAGAGTGCGGTTGAGACATTGTGAGTGCATTAGCTGTATAGGTAGAAGGGCTTGTCGAGAGGCTGTGTGATGGAGAGCGCGGAGCAGAGAGACTTGTTGACGATGACGACGGCACGATGGGTGTCATGCCAAATGCAGCACGGACCGAGTGAGCGAGGTGGTGGTGATGTTGGAGAACGTGGGCTCCATGGTGATCGGTACCAGTCACAGAGTAGTGGGCCCCCGCAGAAGGACGGGAGCCTGGCCATAGGGGCGGAGAAGGGGCCCTCGAACTCGAAGCACTAGCTGGGCCGAGGCCACGACTCTCACGCGCGAACGAGACTCCAGGGCTGCTTCCACCACTACCGGGGTAGAAAGGGAAAATCATACCCCCACCCTCACTCCGTCGTTGCTTTCCCCACGACATGATCGAAGCCGACGAGTGCGGAGGGCTGCCACTCAAAGGTCCGGCAGACCGAGGGAACTGCGCTGAGGTTGGAGACGCCATTCCGTCGGTTGGGTTCATCAGTGTCAAATGAGGTGGTGGAAGGTTGACGGGAGATGGGGCACGGGAGACGTTCGCGGAGTGGATGTTGAGCGTTCGGAGCGGGCCGAGGAAGGGACTGGTTGAAGGCGTGAATGCAAACTCGCCACGGCCAGATGCAAAAAGTGGCGGCGACTGGGACATGTGCGAATGGGGCTGATGATGATTTGCGTTATCAGCGTGGACATGCTGTGTCGGCCCATGGGGAAGTTTGGTTGTACGTTGAGCCATAGGTCGAGTTTTCATATGGAGAGGCGGTGACTCCGAGTCAGAACTGATGGGTGACGGGGAGTCGTCGTGCCCGTGGGGCTCATTTCCAGTGAGGCGGTGCCCATGAAGTGTCGTGTTAGGGTTGTGGTATGGTTGGCTCCACATTGGGACATGGTGTGTTGCCTCTGGTCTCGTCATCGCATCCGGGAGATGACCCGAGGAACGGGATGTGGTAAGGTTTAGCCCCGAGTCGTGACTGAACCCTGGTTGTGCCATGACAGCCGTCATGGAGAATGCTGGCCCGCTGAGACGTCTCCTAGCCTTGAGTGCCAGCTCCGCATCCTGATCCAGTTCGTAACCTCTGCAGGCATCCTCCCGAGTCTGACTCTCGAAGCCTCCCCGCTCATGGGAGAGACCAAAGTAGCCCGATTCAGTTGAAAGACCTTTGACACCGAGGACGGGGCTGGTTGTCGCGCTCTTGCTTAGCCTGGCCCAGCCCTGGCCAGATATACCTTGAGCAGCGCTGAAACGGGCTTGGAACTCTGCTCTCCGCAAGGCATCCGCATGGCGGGCTTCGTATTCGGCTCTCCGAAGGGCCTCCTGCCTTTCGAGGACGTACAGCTCGTCCATGGCGACACTAGACAATGTGGTGAAGGCGGAATTTGATGCTGCCGTAAAGCCATTGGGTGCATTATGGGTGGGGTGACGAGAAGCCACGGCAGGAGGCTGCAAGAGGCTGGTTGTGGAATGACTTCGTCGAGAAAGTGGGGCTTCAGAGGACATTACGGATGTGGGGCGGGCATAGGACTCTCCCTGTTATGAATTTAGTTTACACAATGACAAGAAATTATTTTGGCTTGCCTCGTCGTCACTGTTGGCTCTACTCTTAGCCTTTTTCTTCACACGCATGCTTCGTTCCTCCCTCCTCAGATCTTCATCTTCATCGTATCTAACATCCCCAGCTCCAATAGGGATCTCGTCATCATCTCCGTGGGCCAGGTCGGTGCTGGTGGGGCCACTCTGAATGCGGCTTTTCGCCGCCTTGCGGGTTGGCTTCTTGCCGCTGGTACTCGAGCTGGCTGTTCGTACATCATGGACATCATTGTGTTGATTGTGGTTGGAGCCATGTATTCTTGAATGGCGTGTAAGTTCGTCCGAGCGGGAAAATCGTTTTTCGCAGGATGGAAAAGTGCAGACAAAGGGTTTCTCGCCCGTGTGGGTGCGTATATGGCGTGTCTAGTGGACAGGTTGGATAAAGACACTGTAGCAGTCAAAACACATACCTGGTGTTCTAGACGACTGAAAGCCCGACCACAGAGCGCATATGGGCATTTGTAGGGACGAGCGATAGCCTTCTCACTAGTTGGCCGAGTAGACTGGCTATCGTCGAGCATGACGACGTCCAGAAGAGAGTGAGTCACTTGAAAGCATCGGCTTAGTATGGCAGAAGACATAGCAGAACAGGAATGGATAGTTACCGAAAGAGAGAGGTGTTTATAGATCTAGTGGTGGGAGGAGAAGCGAAGTCCGGAGAAGGACCGAATTGTGTGACTGGGCAGTTGAGGTTGAAAAACACGAAGCAACCCCAAGCAAACCCAATCAAGCGCTGAAAAAGAGGGCTGGAATCAAAAAAAGCTGATGATAGAAGGAAGACGAAAGACAGGTGCCACGAATTCGGCTTCCCCACATTTTCGTACCAGAAATCCCGCTGCCGTAACTATGGCCTCGAGCGGAAATACGGACCGTCTGCGTCCCTTGTCTTGCTTTTCTCCTTTTTGGAGTTTGACCAACTTTTCGCCGCCCCACGTTGGTGATAACGAACGTTGAACTACGTAGCGACGCTGATCTCCCACAAAAAAAAAATTCACCGCCGGGCGGGTGGGTTCTCGGCCACGCCTCAGCTCAACCTGATCGGACGCGGCGTGAATGTGATTACCCCGCATCGACTCCTCACAGATCTCTGATAACTATCTAGCCAGCAGCTTATCTCGTTGGGCAATCCACAACCCGACCTACTTATCTACACATGATCATAAGCCTCCGCATTGTACTCACAGGGAGCGAAGAAATACTCTTCAATGAGTTTTATGATGATCTGGCCGCATGATGCATTTGCATTATAGATCATCCTGGCAAGTCAGCCTCCGGTCAAACAACTGACCCGACGCCAGGTAGCTATCACAAGATGGCACCCAGACTTGCCACCAGTGTGAGCGTATCATGATAACCTGATGCTGTCGCCTGAACAGTCCTTGTCCTGGTAGACGTTGGCAGCAGGGTCGCGCGGTTTCGAAACCCTGAGTCTCGCATGTAATTCGATCGAGTTGATCCTACTCGGCAAAAAAAAAAAATACAAATTATTCCACTTTTCTGATCCGTCTGCGTAAACCTCTGGCCGCCCGTCGGCGCCATTCTGCACAATCCCTACATTCAGTGACGATGGAACAACATTTTGGGCGTCATTCCGAAACACCAAGAGTGACTTCATCTCCAGGAGCCGGTGATACAACTTACATACGATGCGGGGCGGGACGTTTTTGATACATCGTGCTGGCACCGGCTGCCCGCTCTCCAGCAGACATATCAAACCCCCAGTCAACCCCAGTCAACCCAAGTCCTACTGTTACTGGGTGTACTCCATTCCCCATCCCCATGTGGTGGGTGCCTAGAATCCATTTAGGGGCTGCTCAATGAAATTCGCCGTACTCAGGCAGCAGTAAGTTTGTCCGTTGTTTTCACGTCTGGGCCGTGATCGTGGCTACGCTGGTCAGTAATGCTGGTGGTGACGTATTCTGCACACATGCGCAACGTGCACAACGTTTCTAGGACCGGCCACAGATCTACCTCCTGTGATCTTTCGCTCTGGGTTCGCTCTGCATTCCCAAGGGTGGCACAGCTTGGCAAAAAAACATTCTCAAGCTCGTTGTTGTCTCTCACAGATGTACGTTCTCACGCAGAGCACTATGTGCTCCGTATCTTCGATGTTCTCAACCGCTTAATGGCCCCCTCAAATTTCGTCCACACTCCCACTGTTCCTCGTGAACAAAACGCTTCCGCGATCTGCTAAACACGTCTTTGCCAAGTCATACGTCTCTGAGTCTTACTGTAAATAAACGGAACGGAGTATCATTTATAACGTGTAGAAATCGCCATCCGACCTCATTGAGACGCAACCTCGACGAAGCGTGGCAACATTTACGGAAATCCTTTCTCATTGATGTAGTTCCCTCTCCTTATACACAAAGCCTGCTACGCAAATCTTGTCGTTAATGCTCTGCGTATGATGTTGCTCGTCATCTGTTTGAACGATAGGACCTAGTTGGGCCCAGTTCTGCCCGGTTCCACTTACCCCATTGCACCCCTCCCATGACTACTATATGCCAAGCAGTTTAGGGTAAATTCTCCCTTCGCCAAATGCCTATTCAAAGGAAGGTGCAATTTATTGATAGAACCGCCGGGCCTTTATCGGTTATTTTTCAGGAGTGGAATTTTATACTATTTTATAGGATACAATCAGCGATTGTATCGAATGATAGTCTCGGGACGGGATTTAAAAGGAATTACCCTATAGGAGCATTATCACGAGGAACACACGAACACGTACATGTACGCAGGAGTGGTTTCCCCACAAGGTACAATACAAGTTTATTATTATCAACCGTCACGGTAACCTTTTCGGGAACCGCCCAAAGAAAACGTTGTTATGCTCTGTCCGATGTCGTGGCGATCTTCGCACTACACTGAACAGTCGTTGTCGGAGAAATCCAGACAATTCCTACCCCCAATATATTTCTCCGAGATTCTGGTGGAAAGCTAACGTCTGCTAACGTGTACTGACATGTCAAATGGATGCAGAGACGCTGCAGAGACTGAGAATGATGAACGCTGGCAACGCGCGCGTTCTGGTGCGATCTAAGGATGGATCTGGTCCGGTGTTGACTCGGAGATTCTCCTTGAATAGACGAGCACCGCCACCATTCTACCCATTGACAGTAACCAAGACCACAAATTTACTCGATGCCGATATTCATAATCACCATCCCAGTACACAGAGCTGGATCGCAGCTCTGTTGGCTACGCCTGGAGTAAAGTTGAAAAGCAGACCTCTGACCTCCAATTGATTGTGTTGAGAAATGATGAAAGCGGTCAGGCGACGTCGGAGATGACCAATGTTGATATCCCTGCTCACGCTGACAACCAAGGTAGACCTACAGTACTCAACCCAATGCCTTATCACTGCCGTGGAGGACACTCATGAAACAAGGCCAACTGCATCCGCCGCGCGCCCCACCTGATCATCTCCGCTTGCAAAGCTTCCAGATTCTCTCGCGTCTTGAGTTAATACAAGAATTCCGGCCCTGGCTAAATTATACTCGTTATCATGTTTTCCGGAGGCTCCGCACCCCTTTAGAGCTGCTGTGGGACTGTTTTGCCTTCGGAGCCCCTCTGGGAACGCTGTTAAGCCTCCTAGGTTCGCCACCGCCCAGCCAGCTGGTCGAGCATGTAGAGAATTTCAACTTCGGACTAGGAATTGAGGAACGTGAGGTATACTTCACGAGCGTCATACACCGGATACAAATGTTGGAAGTACAGGGAAGGCTGTCGTATGGTGAGGTGTTGAGAAGCGAGGATTTCATCAGTACTACGAGTTTGGGGTTCGCAAAAGTACGTGGGTATCATGTGTTATGTGTGATTGTTACACGAAATTTGACCATCAGTGCTTATAATAGGTGCTGAGGACGGTGTATCGGTTGCTCGTTGCGCTGGAAGAGACCTACCCAGGCATCTTTGCTACAACCAATGGATCAAGGGGGAGAAGATGTGAGTTGATACAGGAACTCGTCGACACGGAGGAAGCTCACCTATCCAGCTTACGGATCCTCCTTGTAAGCCTGTCAGCCAAAATATCGTTACAAGCTGATTTCTAGCCTGCCTTTAGGATGCTGCGAGGACGCTTTCTGAGGGTTTAAAATTCTTGGAACCATGTTTGGAGTGTTTTCATATCAACCGAACGCGCCTACTACAATATCATGAAAACCTTTTGAAAAGTATGGGGGAAATCTCAAAAAATACCAATATACCGTGGACAGGGATGTTTGGCCTAGATGTGGGTTCGGTCGAATTCTTCTTGGAAGTGATGGTGTTCACATCATACTTGTAGGATGATGCTACTCGCACAAAAGTATTCGCCGCTTACAGGTCGATATGTATCAATTATTTAAGTCTTACGGGATTTTTGGAGACATCTGATTTTGAGGTATAATGTCACCAGTACTCCACGACTTGGTTTCTGATCTCTATCAAGACTGAACTTGTAGCTAGTGCTCAAATCATGCTCGAAAATACCTCCAGCCTCATATCACGTATCGCAAATTACACCATTATTCTCCATGTATGTATTCACATCCATACTTATTTTAAATGATCCGAATAACAAAAAAAAAACCAAGGATATTCTAGATGTTACTTTACCAGCCGATGACCAGGGATACAATTCTCTCTGTGAAACTGTCTTCCGCATAGGCGACATTTCCGAAACAATGGATGAAGTTGGACACCAACTTCGCACCATGCATGCCACCCGTAATCTCAAAAGCCGAGCCTACATCTGGACGGCCCCCGACCCAGAAGACCTCGGCACTCTCCTGCTTGACGATTGTCTTCTGACGAGTGCGACAGGGAAGAGCCCAGGCTCTGTCTTTTTTTTTGAGACCCTACTTTTGTGTTGTCAAGAAGGTTTCAATAAGAGAGACACGAAGCAGCTTATGCAGACTTACCCTATATACTCCTGGGAGATTGGTGTGGCTTTGAAAAAGTCGAGCCCGCTGGATATAGTTCACGCAATACCCATTTCGTCCCTGGAGGGTGTATCGTGTCCAGATACTAGTAGACAACCTTCCTCCCTGATTTATCATTACATCACTGATTGGTGTCTAGGCTCTATTGAGATCAGTTTCTTAGACGATAAACGTATAATACGACATTTAACCTTTCTTTCGATGTCGTTCGTACAATGGGATCAGTGGGTCACCACGTTTGAGCCATTCGTTCCTCCCATCTACCGGCCACCTGCAATTCCTCAGGTCACTCTTGATCAAAGCGAAGAAGTACTTTCGGGTATATTTACCTTTTATCGACTTTGGGGATGCCTTAACACGATGTTTCTTAGAGGATGAAGACGAAAATGGTCACATGTTAACCCATGCGCGGTCATGGAGTGTCATTGCAAGGAAAGGTCCCCGTTCAGAAACATCATCATTTGTGAATCAAGAGCACGATGACGAAGTTCTGTTTAGCCCCGGACTGTTACCCACATTATTCAACACAGCTTCTGAGGTTCTACGTAGCCCATCACCATTGAGCCCTACCCATGCACTACTGTCAGATGATAGGCCACCAACGCCACCAGCAGAGGATGGCTTTGGTAAGCCTGTTCTCAATGTGTTGACTTTGACTGACTTACATCAGGCTCTCCCACAAACCCTTCTTCTCTTTTGGATCTAACTGGTCAAATTAAACGGGAAGGAAGATATCCATCTGCGCACGGCGGGTTCTCTGACGTCTGGAAAGGCGTTTGGGACAATGGAGAATGTTGTCGAAATGTCGGCCTTATTTTTTTGCCACACAAATCCACGCTTACTGACAGAGGAACCTAAATCAGGTGGGAGTCAAGGTTTTAAGATCAAGAATAGATGATCCGGAAATGGAGGAGAAGATGATCAGGGTGGGTGCTTTTCTCTTCCCGTTTACTCTCCAGTATGAGGCCTATTTTGGAAACTGTATACAGCGTCTACGGCGCGAGCTCAGCATCTGGAAAAACCTCGACCACCCACACATCCTTCCTCTGTACGGCACTGCTTCGGATTTTGGGCACTACAGTTCCATGGTCTGTCCGTGGATGGAGTACGGCAGCGTTAGCAAGCACATGGAGCGGTGTGGGGATATCATGTCAACCGCAGATCGTCTAAAACTTGTAAGTACGGAAGTATTACTTATCTCATCATGGTGACTGGCGTCTGACATCCTGTTGTTTTCCGAAGCTTTGCGAGGCGGCCGATGGCTTATCATACTGTGAGCTGGGGTTCTTCCTTGATTCTTATGGCCCACATGGGTATCGTTCTGATGTATATCTATTCCCGTAGTGCACTCGCGCTCCATCGTCCACGGTGATCTTACCGGCGTACGTGATATTTCGTCTTCAACGGCTATTTTGTGTCATTAATGTTACCTATTGTTTAGACAAATATCCTGATCACTGACGAGGGTAAAGCCTGCTTATGCGATTTTGGATTGTCAACCATTGTTGCGGAGGTCCAAGGCACTTCTTATCTTGCATCAACAATAGGCGGTGCTGTGAGGTGGGCTGACGCACTCCTTTATCGCGTCCAAACAGAAGACGGGTATCCTCCTCCCGCTGTCGATACCCGAAGCGATATATACTCTTTTGGAAGTGTGATGCTCGAGGTGCGTTTGTTTATACCCCCAAAGTATAACACCGAAAATTATTTTTATTAGGTCTTGTCTGGACGAATACCTTATCATTACGTACGGACAGATGCACAAGTTATCATTGAACTCCATCGGGGCAACAAACCGAGGCGACCAGCTCAGTCTTTTGTTTCGGACCAGCAGTGGTCGTTCATCGAGTGCTGTTGGGACGATGACGCGGATGAGAGGCCTAGTATAGCCGAGGTTTGCCTTCAAATCAGTACATTATACAAGGCAAGCTTGGTTGTGCTTTAAGTACTAGGTGGGAAGTTAAGGTCATGTTAGTTCATGTATGGTCGGCGTGGAAAACGTAGCACTTGTATAGCTGTATAGTTATAGGCAAAATTTTTATAGCGGCAGGCTAGTTTCAAGACGAGACAAAAGAAACCATTCACTTGTTATGATTTGAAAAGGCGCGTTTTTGGGGACGCGTTGTTTGGTTTTGTTGATCTTTTGTCGTTCCACACCAGTCACTGGCGCGTACCGTCTTGATTCTCTAACAACTTTTGAAAAAAGCCCCACGTTGTGCTCATTATACCCCACAAGGAGCCAACGATAAAGTCTTCAGAAATTTGTACTATCTATCGTTGCGGATTCATGCGTGTTTGACTTTTCTTTCATAAAGACTCATGGCAACAAATCCACATCACACAGAGTACGCGCCTCCAGTGCTCCGTGCTCCGTCGCCTGCCAGCTCCATTGGAACCACATATGGAGAGGATCAGACCTCTGTATCAGATTCCGAAGAAGTATTGAGTCAGCCCGCATTCGAGAAGAAATGGGAAGAGCGAATGGCGCTGGGTGTTGCAAGGCCAGAAGAGCTTCAGGCGAACGAGGAACCTCTTTTACCTCGCCACCCTGGGGGTTCTTTCGATGAGAAACGTGAGTCGTACTCAATAAAAGTGGTTTGCGATTAGTGATATTTTGTCGCAGAGCTCTTTGAGCAGGTGTTAACACGATTGACGGAGGCAGTACATGACCTGGAAGAAAATGAGCTGTTTGAGAGAACGCTCCTTCGCGGGTCTCAAGCTGCGTTGGAGCCAATACCCACTACGACTGATATAGACGCGCTCATGCGGAGTATGATGGTGTCGCCTCAGACTTCGTCGAACATTTCACAAGAAGCGGATCACCCTCGTGGACGATTAGATATCCGTAATGGTGATACGACGAGTGGCCCATGGATACCAAATGGACGAGAGAGGAGTGATAAACCGCCTATACTCAAGACTGGGCTCACGCCAGGAAAACGTAGTCGTAACGGCAGTCGACGAAATTAAATACACATTGCGCGTTTATTGATAAGTACGTGGTGTCTTGTTCTACAGTTCTACAGGTTGTGGTGCTCATTATTCGTCCTTTACTACAGTGACCTCTGATTCCCTCATCTTCTCCAGCCCTTCATCCTCTCCGTCAGAAAAGAAGTCCGGAAGTCCGTCTTCTATCTTCTTGATAACATCTGAGATGGCTTTCCGCGCCACACTCCTACAATCGTGGTGCATGTATGGCGCGCTCCCCCATCGCTCATATTCTTTGTACACCTGCTTTAACCGACCCACGACATCTGCCAGCCCTAGTGCAATGACCGTGTCTATCTTCGTCTTCTCTTTCCAGAATTCAACCCAGCTCTGGCTGCACCCATGCTGATGCCAGGTAGCCCTACATGATGTGGCGTGGTCAAAAGCTGGTGGTGTCAATCGGAGGCGTTCCCATGTGCTTGTGAGCCGGTAATATCCTGCCAGAAGTCGGAGCTGCTGAGCGCGACTAACTATCAAACGCCCGTCAGCATCTATCTCGCCTTCCCCAAGCCCAGTGGCCTCAGAACTACTTGAGGTCTCCATTGCACTGCCTCCCATACTTGTCAATGCATGTAGCGCTCTGTCGGTCTTTGTGCACTTCACGACGACAGCCTTCTGCATGACCTCCAAGTACGCCACCCCTTTCAGTGTCCGGAGATCGAGTTCGTCGGCTATAGTCATCGCGAGATAAGCATACTGCAATGAAGTGCTCGTGAGCTGTTTCAGGTGGTTGATCATTGTCGTTAGCAGTGGCTCGTGGCTGCATAGCTGAGCAAGCCGGATGAGCTTGGTTAGCTCTTCGGTACTTTGGACGGTACAGAATGGGGCATTGGGTCGGGATGCGTTGGTATTGTCCAGACTGGAGAAGGATAGGGCTACGGGCACTGAAAGCACTGGTGAAGGTTTCCGGTTCACATACTCGTGAATCGTATTCAGGGCCCAAGTCTCCAAGTCCCTGAAGGCATATTTATTTGAGACTCGAGCGATGTCGATTAATTGAGTCAGGTTCTCGCTGGCCTTGCTGATCTCTGGCGGCCTGAGATTTGGTGAATATTGGGGCTCACGTAAGACAGCCTGACTGCTTACATTGCATAAAGCGACCATAGGAAATTGCGGAACTCAGCCACTGTATCTCCTGTTAAAATAATTGGGTTCTCATCACATTGTCCTTCAGCTTCCAGCCCTCCCTGAGGTAGGGAGAACATTGTGCCAAAGCTCGATGATTCACAACTTCGAAACCTTGACCGATGCACCTGCAGTATATCCATCAGATACCCCAGTATTTATGGAACTATCAAGACTAGCCTTGAATAAGGTGTCCTCTACCAAGAATATACAGCTTCCATCTTCAAAGTAGTAAGATGGATCGCGCTTCATCTGCAGGGATGCAGCCATCTCAAGGTGCGTATCAGAATCGGAAGTGGATAGTAATCGATGTCTCTTCGAGGCGGAACTCTGCTCCGAGTTGATCTCAGAGTTGCATCGTAGACGCTTCCCGCTCTCAAGACCGAAGTTTGCAGAGAAAGTGTTCAGAACGGCGGCTTGGGATTGCTGAGAGCTGCCTAGTGGCATCGCATGGAAGCATGTTGCTTGGATGGTGCTAAATATAAATTCAGGGGAACCCTAACCCCAAGCACTGCATATCTTGATTATTATAAATTCCATTGAATGGAGATATCATACACACTCGGACGCGTACCGTGTATAATATTGTGTACGCGTCGACTTTTGTTGAATGATGATGGGGGAGTCAGCCATCTCGCTTAGTCAGAGATCAATTTATAAGGGTCGCGTTTGTTGATTTTCACTTTCCACACCTCCTCCACTACCACCTCTTCCTCCCCTTTCTGTTGGCTCTGAAAGCCATAATAACTCTGTAATGGCTTTCGTCTATAAACGAGGTAAGCACTCTTCTCCTTCTACCTCGCGACATGTGCTCAACACGTACTGGTTTAGATGGGTAGGTCATATATTTACGCGTCGCGACGCGTTGATATGTACTCATCTGACCCTTACGCTACTTTCAGACGCAAGGAGCGTGTTCAATTTGACAAAGTATGATTCTTTTCGACACTGGACGCGCTATAATCTTACAGGTTATCAGATCACATCCAGGATCGACAAGCTATGCTACGGCCTGGATATGAACTATGTGAATCCCATCGAGTATGTATCATCATTTGCTGAACTGTTAATCTACTGACATGTACACCCATCAGGGTCACTCAGAAGGTCGTTGCTGGTGTCTACCAAGGCGTGACAACAGTCGAACTAGATGTAAGTGTCTGGTTTTTGTGGCTGATATGTTCACTCTAATACCTGGTCGATAGAACCTTGCTTCCGAAACCGCCGCCTATCTTACTACCAAGCATCCAGATTATGCAGTTCTCGCTGCTCGTATCGCCATCGCCAACCTTCACAAGGAGACCAAGAAGAATTTCTCTCAAGTCATAAAGGATCTTTACAACTATGGTGTGCCCGATATAGTTACTGACTTCTGTTTCATACCTAAACCGTTATTAGTAAATCCCAAGAATGGGCGAGCCGCTGGCATGATCTCCAAAGAGATTTATGACATTGTTTGCGAGCACGCAGAGACGCTAGACTCGGCCGTCATCTACAGCCGTGACTTCGACTATAACTTGTGAGTAGCACGTTAATGTATGTGACATTGTAGGCTGACGTGTTTATAGCTTCGGCTTCAAAACACTGGAGCGCTCCTATCTCCTCCGTATTAATGGACGTGTTGCGGAGCGACCACAGCACATGATTATGCGTGTCGCCGTTGGCATACATGGTTCAGACATCGACCGTGTAATTGAGACCTATAACCTCATGTCCGAACGATACTTTACCCATGCTTCGCCCACCCTCTTCAATGCCGGCACCCCCCACCCCCAACTAAGCTCATGCTTCCTTGTATGTATGAAAGAGGACTCGATAGAAGGCATCTACGATACCTTGAAAAATTGTGCAATGATCAGTAAGACGGCAGGAGGGATTGGTCTTAACATCCACTGCATTCGGGCCACTGGGTACGTTTCTTCTCCCATTCTTTTACCTCTGTTGCTTATCATTCTATCGTAGTTCCTACATTGCTGGTACCAATGGCTATTCGAATGGTATTGTTCCTATGCTTCGTGCTTATGATGCCACTGCTCGTTACGTGGACCAAGGAGGCAACAAGCGTCCTGGTGCCTTTGCCATTTACATCGAACCTTGGCACGCTGACATCTTCGAGTTCCTTGATTTGAGAAAGAACCATGGGAAGGAGGAAGTCCGTGCGAGGGATCTCTTCTACGCTCTTTGGATACCCGATCTCTTGTAAGTGCACCTTTATTTCCTTTTTCACCACGCTGTGTCTAAACTACTGTTAGTATGAAACGCGTCGAAGCAAATGGTAATTGGCCATTGTTTTGTCCCAACGAAGCACCTGGGCTTCATGAGGTCTACGGTGCCGAGTTCGAGGCTCTCTTCACCAAGTATGAGAGCGAGGGGCGCGCGAAGAAGACTCTACCTGCTCAAAAGTTGTGGTACGCTATTCTGGAAGCCCAGATCGAGACTGGCAACCCATTCATGCTGTACAAGGATGCTGCAAACAGTACGCCGATTTCATTTGTTCTTTGATGAATGCCAACTCACTACTCCCAGATAAATCCAACCAAAAGAACCTTGGTACTATCAAATCTTCAAATCTCTGTACTGAGATCATCGAATACTCTTCACCCGATGAGACTGCCGTCTGTAACCTGGCGTCTCTCGCCCTCCCTAGCTTTATCAAGAACAGCGTTTACGACTTCCAGAAGTTGCATGATGTTGCTAAGGTTGTCGCCTATAACCTCAATCGCATTATCGATGTCAACTACTATCCTATCCCCGAAGCTCGTCGTTCGAACTTCCGTCATCGTCCCATCGGTATCGGTGTACAAGGCCTCGCTGACACCTTCATGGCTCTTCACATGCCCTTCGACTCTCAAGCTGCAAAGGAGCTCAATATTCAGATCTTCGAGACCATCTACCATGCTGCCCTTGAAGCTAGCTCTGAGATGGCCGAGAAGGAAGGACCTTATGAGACTTACGTTGGTAGCCCGGCGTCGCAAGGGCAATTGCAATTTGACCTTTGGGGTGTAACGCCTACGGGTCTTTGGGATTGGACTTCTCTCAAGGAAAAGATTGGGCGCACTGGTCTCAGAAACTCGCTCCTCACTGCGCCGATGCCAACAGCATCGACGAGTCAGATCCTAGGCTTCAACGAGTGCTTCGAGCCTTACACTAGGTATGTGGATGTTTTTTTGTAATCTAGCCTTAGCTAACAATGTGCACCATAGCAACATCTACACTCGTCGCGTCCTCGCTGGCGAATTCCAAGTTGTTTGTCCCTGGCTCCTTCGTGAGCTCGTCGACCTTGGTCTATGGGATGACAACATGAAGAACATGATCATCGCACACAACGGTTCCATCCAGAGCATCCCCAGTATCCCTGATAACGTCAAGGCTATCTACAAGACCGTTTGGGAAATCAGTCAGAAGAAGGTCATCGATCTCTCCGCTGACCGTGGCGCGTATATCTGCCAAAGCCAGAGCTTGAATATACACTTGCAGTCTCCGACACTAGGACAGCTGACAAGCATGCACTTCTACGGATGGAAGAAGGGTTTGAAGACGGGCATGTACTATCTGAGAACAAGACCTGCCGCACAGGCCATTCAGTTCACGGTCGACCAATCCGTTCTCAAGGATGCGAAGGCGCAAGCTCTCAACGCGCGTACAGCTCGCAAGCCCTCAGAACTGCCTACACCTGCATCATCATCTACATCTTCACCTATATCTTCCCCTGTTCCTCCATTGCAGACAGTCCCTTCGACATCAAACGCTGCTCCCGTAGTAGTGAAGTCGGAATCCATCACACCGCCTGTCTCTACGCCTGTTGAGTTGTCCTCCACTGTGGTGGCGTCACCAGCGCTAGAAGACGGTATTGCTTCTCTGTCGCTCGATGAAAGGACAAGGAAGGCAGCTGAGGCCGACCCAGATTTTGCCGCGGCCTTACAACGACAGAAAGAGCGTGAGTATGAGGCCGCCAAACTTGCATGCTCAATTGAAAACAAGGAGGCGTGCTTGATGTGCTCTGGTTAGTGTCCTCAGGGAGGTCTTCAGGCTTCGATACATATATTGTACTTTTATAACCCTCATAGACGGACTCTTGTTGTCACTTCCTACTTTGCATCATGTTTCATTGCCTACTATTGATATCTGCATCTTGTCATCCCATATATACCGTAACTTGTACTCATACTCATGCATACATACTATGAATCCATATGATCATTTACCACTACACATCTGATTCATATAATGGCGCCAGTTCATGTGGATCGAAGGTGGTCAAGCTCCATGCTCACACGTTGTCACATACCCACTGTGATGCTAACCATATGAGTCGTACGTGAGAGAAGCTAGAGCCGGAGTCGAGAGACGACAACCAGACAGCGTGTCAGCATGCATGCACGTTCGCAGAGACAAGCTCGCACAACCCCCACAGCATCCCTGCGATGTCATCAGGCCGCATCAACCTTGGCCTACGGATTGCCTCCTGGACATGTGTGCAAATGCCATAAGCAACTCAACTATGGACGTCGGTTCGGGGGAATTGCGGCAGTAGCCTGTTACGCCCGATCACAAGCGCCGGGGATGGTTCACCGCCAATGATTTGTAGGGCTGGGTGGTTTATGTGTAGGTCAACTATAACGTGTTTTTTTTTTTGGTAGCTTCAAACTTGAATTTGGAAGTCTGCATGGTAATCATAGTTGAGAAATGTTGCAAATTGTAATAGTTGCCATAATGTAACCACAGGTGGACGTTGTGTGGTCCAATTTAAACTTTAAGCGGTGACAGCGTTCAGAACGACTTTATTCTCTTAACTCATTCTCGACGGTTCCATTATAGCCTGCGAGTCGCTCTTCTGGGAAAGATGCTCTACTAGCCCCACGCTGAACCGTCAGGCTGTGGCCTCAGTGTGTCTACGCTCTGGGGTCTATACTTGCCTCGTATGAATACGAGTGCCTGCCGAGGCAGGCCGGTTTTGAAGTCAGATTGCCCATATGGCCCAAAACTCTCATCTTGTGCAACTGTACATGTGGTACCTCTCCAACAAGCTGCATAAGCTATGAGAAGAATACAGTTGCCCACGTAGTCTTGGGATTGTATCTATAACTACTCGTGCGCGTAGTTGGTTCCCCTCCGAGCCTGATCTCCCATCGCATCTCATGTCCAGTACAAGTCTTCCGTCGTACATCGCCCCGTCGTTTGCTCGGACGCCGTCGTACTCTGCTGAGCCGCACCAGTATGAGCAGCGTATTGCTCTGGTCGAACGCCAGCGACCTCGGCCTACCGGTGATTTTGTCAAGAAGTCGAGGAATGGAGACGCTCGGCTACGTTTGACAGCCCAAGAAAGGAACATCACTCTACCCAGTTATGGCTCCCAAGCTTCCATTACTGGAATCGTGGAGCTCTTCAAGGTCGATAATGTTATAAGCGTCGAAGTGAAAGTGAGTTAATCGAATCTATGGTGTATGTGGCCTCCTCACCAAATTTTTTATCGAAGGTTGAGGGACGTCTACGGCTAAGGGAGATCGCAGAAGGTGGTACAACAACTATGAAATTGTGCTTAGATGAATCCCTGCTGTGGAAGCGCGGATCTGCCGGTTCTGTCTGTCCCGCGAACATACCTTTCTCGTTGAACCTCCCCCCTACATTTCTTTACGAAGAAAAGACATATGTCAGCGCTATGCAACGTTGTAAACCCTTACTCGATCCTAAACTAGTTTCATCTAGCCTCTGCCTCCTACCTTCGATGTGAAACTCTCGGGTCTACCTGGGTTTACGGCCACAATTGATGTCAGTAAAAGTAGCACCTAACTTTGTCTACTATAACTGATCTCATATTAAATATAGTATTCTGTCAATGCTATAATAACAAAGCACCAACAATTTGCTCCACCTTCGCGGTTGGCAAAATCCAACCTCCTCGGTGGTTCTTCGTATGTCCACTAACCTTGCTATACCTATGCGCTTATGTCTGACTTCCATCAGGACACTATCGACACCCTTTATCTACTACCCCCGAACGCGACCTGCAGTGGCTCTTCCACCACTGTTGCGGTCCTCCCGAAGTGGCTTCATAGAGTCACCGAACTGGACGTGTTATCAATCCGAGATACGCGCAAAGCGTGGGGAAAACCATACCATAATAACGAAACTATATGTCCCTGCCTCCCACATCTTCTGCATGACCGAAAGAATACCGTTCCATGTGATATTTGAATCATCTGCACAGTCACTGACAACGTTCCTTCCATATTGCCCGACGGTGGCAGCATTCATCAAGTCGAAGCAGAGTACGCATATCAAATTGATGCGGCAATCTACTGTCGATGTTAGGTGTGTTTATAATGAAATAGATAGTACTACCAACCTACTCACAGGTATGTTTTACCTAGAAACGAGGTTGTCGCGGGCACGAAGACTGATATGTGGAGGATTGATTGTATCGGAGAGGGTACTTTCAGACACACGGTAATCACTCGGATCTTCATGGGCATTAGAAAGTTTTAACTCTGATATACAGGGCAACGGCCCAACCTGGACGTCCTTCTCTGGGGAAATAACCATCAGTGACACAGTGAAAGTTCCTGGGTTTAAAGTCTCTGGTCTCAGTGTGAAGGTAATTATCCTTGATTCCCTCTGTTTCAGTCACCTCTAACATACACCCATATAGGATTGCATACTCCTTTCTCTGACCCCACCCGACCGATCCCCCTTCGCTGAATTCCGCCAAGTGGTTCCTATACGCCTAACTACAGATCCATGGTCCGCCGACGGCAGTGGAGTTGGTGCACGTCGCCGCACTGCATCTGATTTCTCTGCTGACTCTTTACTGGATGCTACAGAGGAGACACTGCGTGGTTAGGTTAGGGCGAAGTAAGTGACGTAGGTCGATGACGTCACTGTATCCAACAACAATATAAACGGCGGGCCATACATTGCTCTCCTTTTTACACCTCACCTCGATATTTTAAGAGAATACTCATGCAAAAGATGAACGAATCTGTTATTGATCCATCCACTCACCAAGCGCGTGTCAGCCTGCCCTCAGAACACGTAGCCCCTACGAGAAGCGACACCTTACCTCAGCAAGGTTGGTCGCCCACTGTAGCCCATTCAACTCACCTCAATGGCTATTTTAGCCTCCACCTCCCCTGGAGATGGTGGTGAAGTGTACTCAGGCAGTCATCGTGATCCCAGTTCTCCATCTCAAACAAACAAAGTTCCTTTTAAAGAACAAGTAATAGGTAGGCACAGTTCCAGCTATATACGCTTAACATGACACTTAAAGCTGCTCAGGTGTGGCAAAGGTTGTACAGTCTTTCCGCTACAGTAATCTTAGTGCTCATCCCCCTTTTGACGCCAGAAAACACGTGGAACGGCAAGTTGGACCTTTGTACAAAACTAGCTGCGACTTTGCTGATGACTTTTATATGACGTGTGCAGCTTTTAGGAAAGGTGGGTGAATCGTGTACTCATTTCACTTCCACTCCTCACCCCAAAATTCAAAATGCTTCTCTAGCCTGGTTTGAAGGAAGAAGGTGCCAAGATCCTTGACGGGCAGATAACTCACGATGAGCCATAAACCATATAACCATTGTATCACATGTACGTGAGTACACAATACTCAATAGATATTCCTAATGATGACTGTGCACTAGAAGGACAGGCTAGACAACCTTTGAGAACGAAAATGTCGCAGTTCTTGGGCATTTCGACTCCTTTCGAGTATGGAATAGTAGTTTTTTTGTCACGGTCTGTGGCATCTTATAGGGCAATGCTTGCGAATCGTCCTTGTCTTGCGCCCTTAGTGGATAACCTGTGATACTTAAATTCATTTCGCCTAATAGTGTTTTAGTTGTGCATCAGATCTTATCTGCCATCACGGTCATCTAATCTATCCCCGTTCTTCATTAGTATTACGGCAACCATGAAACTTTTTCCATCTTCCGTGCTTTGTCCGTAAGTTCGGCAGAATATTTTTGACTCGATGCTTCCCGGCGCCTCTAACTGATTCAAGCAATACTCGCCATACATTTCCCTCACATACCCCGTTTGCCCTTCGTTCGAGTCTTGCGCTCAACGCGCTGGATGTCGCTGCTCACGCCCAGATCGCCCAGCTTCCATGCTTCTGGTCATTCTATCAGCGAAAAGACTGATCACTGGGTAAAAGCCACAGCGGAGCTGATGAATCCAGTCGTCTCTAGTTCAGAATTTGCTTATAAAGTAAGGCCACCGTCCAGGCTTCTGTCCATCCCCATTAGACCTTACATGGACCCTTATTTCCTTTCAAAGGCTACGAATCTCGTGCGCATCAACGATCGTGGCGTTAAAATCGCGGCCAAGCTTGTTAGTACTTCCTCCCTTGACCCTGCGCAATACTGTAAAGGGTAATCAGATACAAGGGAAACTCTCAAAGGAGTCATATACCCCCCGTACGTGGCGTACGCACCCGCTTCACATCGTACCACCAGACCCATATGTTGCCACGGATCCCATGAACAAATCCATCCTGAACTGGATATTCCTTATCTCTTCTTTGAACTTCAGTTTTTGGTCTGAGAAGGAAGGTTGTTTAGATCGCTATGGGGTCGAATGGCGCTCGAACTGGGGGTCGACTGATAAGAAAGTGTATACTGGTTACTGGAGTCTGGTCGCTTCTTTAAATAGGGGTACGTATCTTATGCCGTATACTCTATTTGTCTCTCATAGTAATCACTCTTTACAGCTCTTGCAGATGATGAAATTCCTATCACCGACCCCAAATTTTATTCGTCAGAAACCCTGTGTCCAGATTCTCTGATCGAGAACGTATTTCGCCCTGCTAAGCAGTCGACTGAAACGATGCCCCTGCTCCGCCAACGCATAGCCATTATGAGGGAAGTTGGGTCGATTCTTTGCAACGTAAGTACACCTGATTAAGTTTGCCATCAAAAATGCTCACATATGCCTCAGAACTTCGATGGCTCATTCCAGGGGTTCCTTGACGCTTTTCACCGCCGCCACAACGGAGAAGGCACAGCATTAGAACTCGTACAGATGGTGATAGAAACATTCCCATCCTACCGAGACGAAGTCATATTCAACGGAAAGAAAGGTGGGTATACTTACTGCTTAATATTTCTTATACCGCAAGCCATAACTGATTTCTTCACTTCAGTATGTCTCTGGAAGCGGGCACAAATACTCGTTGCTGAAACATGGGCTGCCTTCTTTCCGGCTTCACCTACTTCCACCCACCCTATCTTCCCTGGACTCCGTGGACCACAGATCCAACAGCTCACTATGTTTGCTGACTACCGTGTGCCTCAAATTCTCCACCACCTTTGTATCTTGACATACCCCCCTTCTCTTATCACGATGCTCCAGGCGGGCCCGCCTCTAGAGTATGGATCAAAGGAGGAACTGAGCCTGAGGTCTGCGAGTATCATCGCAGTCGAAAGAGTGAGAGTAGAGATTCTTAGATTGCTTGCGGAGGACCCATGCGCTGATGACTCGTTCAAAAGCGTGATCAGTAGTGTACTGATTGATTTCTATCTTTGGGACTTGGCAAAGAAAATCGAGAGTGGGGAGGAGAAGATTGAAGGGATGGAGACCTCTGAGATAGTACCCATCCACCGTACACGGAGCATTTGGTACTGAAAGTTGCGCGAGACATTATTTTACAGGTGTAGATTTATTTTTAGATTATTGTTAGCTTGATGGCATAATACATGGAATGGATGCAACTGAGCAGGAAAGAATTGCATCCCATAGGTCATTCATACCAAGGGGCCCTCATGCCCCTCCTCGTCATCGCTATCGTCCATTTCTTCATCTGAGGAGTCATCACCTATCCACCTTCGCATACCAAAAACATCCACATCTCCTTCTTCCCGTAATATACTGCCACCAATGGTTTTAGAAGCCAAATATGCTGAATCAATGGGAGGACGCACTGATCAAATAACGCGATTGTCGCTTCCTCAGAATCCTCTGCAGGTTCCAACCCGGCCAACTGTCGAAAGTACACTGAGCGATCTGCTGTGGCATTATTCTCGAGGATTCGGACATCTGTCGATGTGCGCTGGAGATTATGCGCACAAGGTGAAGTAGATGTTGGGCTGTGGAGGATGATGTCTTTTTCAATTCCACATGTGGCGATGTGAGGCAGGTGAGGGTGGAAGAGTATGGAATTTACCACAGACTTGTGGCCTGGAATTAACTTAGTAACCAGTGTGATACGGTTAAGTGGAAGTAAAGTACCAGTCAAGCAATAGAAAGGCGTTGAAAGATCTAGGGGTATGAATCGAGTTTCATTGCGGCCTGTTGCAAAAGCTAGGTAGAAAGGTTGTTCAACAACCTCTACATTACAGGCCAAGGTTCGCATACCGACTATGTTTGGCCACTCTTTAGACGACCAATCATCCGCACTGACTTCCACCCTCTGTTCTGCAAGTTCCGAGAGAGATGGGATTCGCCATACGTAGCCTTGAAAATCCTCGGAACCGGCGGCGTAAAACTCGTCTCTGTCTAACCCTGCACTTCCGAATGCGCCGTGCTAAGGAACAGGTGAGTCAACATGTGAATCGGAGAATTGTGCTGTCACACACCTTGATGGTACATGAGTTGGCGTATCCTTTTTCGGGCGGAGAAATTGGCGAACCGTCCGAGCGATTCCTACCGCTACATACGGCTAGGGGATTGGGATCCGAAAGACCGTATATCGTTGGAAGATAATGCTGTAGGCTATCCGTTGTTCACTGACAGGAGTATCCGAATGGTGGTACCCACTAGCATTGTTACAGCCAGCTTGCTCCCTTGGGTATAATTTGAGCTTTCGAATTCAAGTGAACAACTACGCAGAATTTACCGACCTTCACGGTCAAATGTCACACTGCTTGCTTCTGGATTGCTCAGATAGAAACTCTGTTTACGACTAAGTTTGGTATTGTACTGAAAAATGAATGAGCTAGCAAATCTGCAAGAGTGTTACGATCGTACAGTTTGAACAATTCCCTCCCTTGATCGAGTTGTCAATGGCCCGAAGGCCATCCTAGTATCACGCAAACAGACAGTGCCAAGGCTGTCGCTAGTAACGAAGACATGTTCCATAGCTGGGTGATATTGGACACCCGTAGCTTCGGAAGGTAGCTGTAAAGTGCATTGAGCGCGAGTTGAGTGGCCGTCGATACGGCCGTCGTGAAGTAAGATACGGCCATCCTGACTATAGTGATGGTTAGCGGCTGTGATATCGTCAAGGTTCACTGGATAACCTTCCACTGAGGAAAACCTCTTCCTGATAAGGATGACAAGCAATTCCGCGAATAGTGTCCTTGTTAAAATCAACACCCGTGATGTGATACGAAAAAAGCTGGAACATACGTCATGCTCACGGAACGTTCGATCAGGGTCTTTGGTGCTCCTGTGATCAAGGTCCCTAAATGTCGAAACATCATATTTCAGCACCGTCTCGTCCGTCCCACCGCTGTTTGCACGTCAGCCTAAATATGACGTAAACAGGGCCTATGACAAACGAGTAGAGATAATGATTTGTTGAGGAAAATGCTAAAGTGAATACGTTGCCCTAGGGTGATATATTAGCTCACGGCTATAGGCCGAGAATAGTGCAGGGAAGTACTCTTGGGCCACGAAGAGAATAGACTGGCGAAGTCACATCTTCTTGATGAAAGTCCCAAATGCAAACTTGAAAGTCTGAGGAACAAGAAAGTGAGTATATCGTGTGAGGTAGCACATAATGTACCTACCATCTCCCCCGCTTGCAAGAAGTCGTCCTTCCCGGGAGGAAAAGGCAAGAGCATTTATACACGACGAGTGAGATGACAGCTTGCTATTCGGATAGTGGTTACAGAAGAAGTGGTCTCTGGAGTTCGAAAGCTTACGTAGAGTATGAGAAACCGGAAGTGAGCATGGAGTTAACTATATCATTCCGCAACGTTCTACGACGATTGTTCGAGCCATAACTTGAGCTTATGAGCTTGTTCGACCGTTGGAACATGCTCCCTCGTCTAGGTGATGAAGGTACTATGTTAATTGTATTAGATGTGAGAGATCTTGGATCATCTCCAGTCGTTCGTTGACGCAGACGCGTCTTGGACGGTGAGGGTAGGTGGAGACTTGGAGTACGAAATATTAGAGTCACGTGCTAGTGCTATGTCGTGATAATCGGTTCCGAAAACCAACAACTTCGCCCCCACCCCACGCGTTCTAAGACCTTTACCTCCTTCAACTCACCTCGTATACCACAAAAATGAAACAATCCTTCTAGAGACGCGTAAATTACGGCAAAAATTGTTGCCAGTCTTTTTCTATTTTCAACGAGACGGCTATTTATATCAAATTTATGTGGCATTCTTTCAGCATTCCTTGGCACTTGTAAATGATGTCAGCACCGTCCTCTATCTATAAAAGCCAGCGATTCCTCCATTCCACCACCTTCCGTGTACCATTCCGAACCCTGGGCTCCTTATGTCCCGTTTCGTTATCAACGCCATTCCGTTTGAAACACGCATAGCTCACGATGCTAGACAGATCCTGGCGCGTGATCAAGCGCGAGCGCAAAGACTCTTAGCTGGGGTGCATCCACACGGACCGACCGCATTTCACTCCCGCAGAAACGCTTGTAGCAATAAATCTAGTACCGTTCAAGAGACAATCGACGTAACTGATGCAGGGTCGTATACATGGTGGATATATGCGCCTTCTTTAATGGACTATATTCTTTAGGTGTCGCGTACACAGTCCCCGTACGCGTTGGTGATCCGCCGACAACATATTCTCTTCTCCTGGACGTAGGTTCGTACGCCAACCACAATCAGTAGGTTACAAAAACTAAAACTATCATTCATAGGCAGCTCAAACACGTATTTATGTCCCTAGCAAGTGGTTGTTTGCCGTCTGATATCGTTACTAGCTGGATTGGCGCCGATCAGGACTATCAAACTTCTAAAACAACTATTAATAACCACAAAACTATTGTGAGCTCCCATACTTAGATGAAATCTTTCATCTTCAAGCTAATGATGCAAGGAAGAAGATTTCCTATGGATCTGGAGGGTTTATCGGCACCCAATGTATGCGTTCATCATGGTCCCCAATCTATACATATGCCACCTGACGATATCAACGACAAATATAAAGACTCCGACCAAGTCACTCTGGGCGGTAACCTCATCGTAAAGAAACAGACCATAGGCATCGCTTCTAGTGCTCGAGGCTTCAGCGGTGTGGACGGAATTCTTGGGTACGTACAATACTCTTTAGCAGACTCCGTATTGATAAATATCTGTTGCAGTATTGGCCCTGTGGACTTGACAGCTCTAGGTTCAGTTTAATATTCTACCACGCAGTAATACCTTTCCCTGACGATATGTTTCCCACTTATTTTCAGGCTCTGAATTAGCTAATGTCCCTGTGACTGAAAATCTTTTTCACTCTGGCGTTATTCCTACGGCTTCGATCGGCCTCTCTTATGTACCCACTTCTGACAAAGCCGCAAATGGGGAGATAACTTTCGGTGCGACGGATACTGCCAAGTTTGTACTGTTACCGCCATCATTCACTCAAGATACTGAAGCCGTTTATAATCGCAGATTCACTGGATCGCTCAATTATGTTCCGATCACTACTATACACCCAGCGGATCAGTACTGGGGAATTGATCAAGATTTAGCTTATGGAGAGGACATTCAACTTTTGAACTCATCAGTTGGCATAGTCGATACGGGCACGACACTTATACTCATTGCATCGGATGCGTTCAGAACATACCGACGCGCCACTGGTGCAGAAGAAGATGAGTAAGCTCAAATGAACGGCCCTTCTCACACCGTGGCTCTGAATAATCTCTACCACCAGCGCCACAGGTCTTCTCACTGTAACTGACGAACAATTCGCCAAGATGGAAAGCCTTTTCTTCAGAATTGGCTCTGTTACTACTTTTCTTCTTCTAGTCTTTCAACGAGTTACATTGATCTTTTTACAGGAGACTTACGAGCTTACCCCTAACGCTCAGATTTGGCCGCGTCAGCTAAACAATAGTATTGGTGGGGAAAAGGATAAGACTTACCTTGTCATTGCCGACATGGGGAGTCCGAGCGGTGCTGGGTTGGACTTGATCAGTACGTTGGATTCGATTCCAGTACAAACAGGTTTTATCTACGGCTAACCGTTGTGCAAGGCGGTTTCGTGTTCTTGCAACGTTTCTACAGCGTTTATGATACTACCAATTGTCGAGTTGGACTCGCCAGAACGAAGTTTACGAATGCTATGATTAACTGAGGTATTTCAGATGCACTGACTTGTCGTATAGGTGTTCGTTTGCTGTGCTTATTCCCGTCCTTGAAATCCAATGATATTCTTTAACCATTCCCAACAAACCCTGTTAGTGTGATGGCAATAATCATGCATGCAGATCAAAAACCTCATAATAAGCTCGATAAATTCCAATGAGTGCGACGAAGGTGAAAGACTGGTAGCAGCTATGTCCTGCTGCGAGCTGTGATACGTCTGTCCTTGCCTAGTCTTTTGCTACCACCACGTCCTCCACCACGGCCACCGCGTCCACCACCACCACCACCCCGCCCGCCAAATCCACCGCCTCTTCCACCTCGTGCACCACCCCGTCCACCTCTTCCATCACCTCTTCCTCTTGAGCCACCAAAGTCATCAGTTGATTCCCGAGTGTTTTGTTTTGATCTCCTATTGTCCCCTCCAAATCCATATTTCTTGTCTCGTGCATGGCGACCGAGTCGACTTTCACCAGGTTTACCACCCCGACCACGTTTCGCGGGGCGTTCTGAGATAGCATCCTCAACAGCAATGTCAAAGTCGTCATCGCCGCCTTGTGGGTTGTCAAGGATATCCTTTCGTTCTGCAAGACATGATTGAATTTTAGCATTGTCTAGCTGAGAAGAAAAGAGAGATGTACTTCGTTTGAGGCCTTTGAGCCGTTCCTCCATATCTTTCTTTGACTGCTCCCGTTCTTTGAGCTTCTCGATTTGGACTTGCTTGCCAAACTTCTTCCCTTCTCGTTCTTTCCGCTTGTCTTCGCTCTTCTTAATGCCGGCCGTTTCATCAAGCAAGCGTTGCCGTATCCGTTCCATGTGAGAGTCGCTCTTCACCATCTCGGCGAAGTAGTCTGAAGGGCGTGTGAAGGGAAGCTTGTGTTTGGCGGCGAGTGTGCGTGCAGCATCAGCGCTGTGCAGAGCTTGTTTGTAGCTGCACGGAATGGTTGTAAGTTGGTACCCAGACGAGATAGATAGGAGGACAAGGATACGTACAAGGCAACTTCGCGTTTCAGATCGTCGTTCACGTCGACATCTATTGTGTTTGGATAGGAAATGACCAAAGTTTCTGTCCAAGGTAAGGAGGGATCAAGTTTGAAGCTTTCTCGGATCCGCTCAAGAGCAACCTGGGTTATCAAAAGTTGTCAAGGTAAGTTATTTGATGCGCCCACAGAACGTACTTTGTTGTCAATTTCGATTTTCTGTCGCGGTACAATATCATCGTCCAGGTGATCAACATCTTCCAGTAGAACATCCTCTTCATTTTCAGGGTCGTCATCTTCACCGTCTTCGTTTTCGTCTTCATCCTCATTTACTGCTTCATCCTCGTTATCTTCCTCTTCCTCTTCCTTGCCGTCGCCATCGTCATCGCCACTGGTCTCTGAAACAGCCTCATCCGCATCAGACGTGACTTCCTGACCGTCCGCTGCATCATTGACACCTTCCTCATCCTCATCCTCATCTTCTGAATTGTCCTCCGAATCTCCCAAGGCTAGTTTTAACTGGGCCCGATCGAAATCGTCCAGTCCTTCATCTCCCAGAGCCTTCATTAACCGTGCCATGCCCTCCTCGTCAACACCCTCGTCGTCACTGTCCTCCTCCTCGTCATCTTCCTTTTCTGATGGCGGTTCCACGGGTTTTGGTGGTGCCTTTTTCTTGGGTTTCAGCGCAAAGGGCGACCTCTGTCGCTTCGTTGGGCTAGGCTTTTTACCAGAGGCTTTGCCTGGCTTATTTTGGGAGGGCATTATTGCAGGTGATCAAATGTCCTTGGTCGCCCCAACTTTTTTTCGGGGGGACTCGCTCTTAGAATTAAACAGGGCCAAACATCACGCGTATTGTTACGTTAACGCGTCCACAAGCGTCCACAACGCGTCAATGTCACTGCCACCTCGGAAAGTTTCAACTCCATCACCGTCTACGATCGCCTCGGTAACGAACCAGAGAATCGGGATGATGAAAGGCAAATTAGTGGCCGGAGATAGCTCCACTGATTAAGTGGGGACGGGGCCCGGGCATCAGCCTTGCACTGGTTTCAATGTTATTCACCAACAAAGCATGAGATGGAAGGCACCTATGCGACCTGGTGTTGCTAGTTTCGGTATGATCGTCGCCTTTTTTGATTGTAGCTGAGGGAAATCACCGCCCACCCGAGGGAAATCACGACTCCCTTTTGGGCTCTTGTGAGCCTTCATCTGAGGTGATGGTTTCTCCACATGTGCCGTGCATGTTCATTGGTGGCCTTTTAATACCGTTCGCTCCGCAATGCCACGGAATCAAATGAACAATCCAGGATCAGGGTAAGCCACAAAACATAGCATACTCCGAGGGCGGTGACAGATTCCGGGTACAGTAACATGCGACAGAAAATCAAGTGTCATTATTCATCGAGCAGCAGCATTGAATACCTCCCAAATTTTAACTTTTGGTTCATCAGGTTCATCAGTAATCAAAACAGGCGATAATAGTTCTTGGTCACCAAATAGTCATACCAAGTCATCTTCAAGCGAGGGAAAAGCTCTTCTGGAAAAAGGTAATACTACCACTAGTTTAATTGGTTTTTGAGCTGTTGACACGAGCTTTCAAAACCATTTGCCGTACATCTCTTGGGCTGGATCCATATAAGTATATGTCTCCAGCGATGAAGTGGGATCATTATGCAGGGTCGACAGCTTAAGCACTTACACCTGTGCTTCCATCAGCTGTCATGATGTAAGCCGCCCCCACATCACAACCTGTACATGTACTAGTTCCGCCAAACAGTTAGATGCGACCTTCAAATTCATTTCACGGCTGCCCGAGGACAGAGCAACTTTCACCTCAGAACTCCCATGCTCCCAAGACCACTCCTCTCTCGCCTTCAACATGACCTCGCTGAGCTCCTGGAGTCTCCGTATCCCGGAGTGTCTGTCATCATCAACGAAGCCAACATTCAACAGCTTTGCTTAGTGCTCACGCCACCCAGTGGTCCATGGAAAGACCTTGCCCTCCATTTTGATGTTGAACTTCCCAACCACTGGGTATGCCTCCCTTCATATGGTATTTCAGGGACTAATGTCAATCATATGTCGTGTTAGCCGTCCTCACCACCCATGATATACTCCAGTGTGGCTGATATTAAACACCCCAACCTTCATGGAAACTATGTATGCTGTGATTTGCTAAAGGAACAGGAGGATCTCGAGATAGGTTATACTGGAGGGTACGCATGGGGTTACTCTTCCATCATTGAAACATGTGTCTCACCAGTAATTTTAGCTACACCCCAGCACTGACTCTCCGCGGATTATTTTTACAGTTCCTGACGTTCTTCTCAAGTACTAAGGTACCATCTCTGTAAACCCATCAGATCCAACAACTGATACTACATTTCCAGGTTGAACAAACTAATGGCCACGTTAAAGACATCGGAGACTATCTTTTGGTGCGGTACGAAATCGACGTAGACGCAATCAAGCAGCAAGATCACCTGGAGTCGCTATGGAACTCAAGTTCATCCCCAGAAATCATCGTTCGCACCAATCCAGCACTGACCAAAGATAACAGCGTTCAAAAATTCAAGAATATCCCGATGACGATTCCGTTACGCCGAGTCGAGACTGTTAACCCCGATTGGTATGCAACATATAAGCTGATCTCCAAGTGGAGGTGCAGACGGTGTCCTTACGGATCGGATGAACTACCCGTTCATCGTATCCCAGCCAAGATAAAGCACCGGGTGCCCCTACCGCCTTATTCAGTATCTCCTTGTCCACTAGGGATATTGGATGATGACTGTCTGTTGGAATTATCGAGGCATCTACTCTCTGAATCCCTCGTCTCTTTCTCTGCAGCGTACCCGAGATTTCGCCGTCTAATCACCTCCAACTACGTACTCTTGGAACGAGAGCTTCGTTGCTTTTTCCTTCGAAACCCGTTACGAACCTCAATACTCGGCATTGGCATTGCTCTAGAGCCTGGCGCCCGTAGACTGTCCTCAGATTTCGATTGGCTGAGCCTGGAAGCATTCGACGCATACAATGTTCGGCAAAGCATCCAGAAACGACATTTCCAGTATTTCCTACCTCTTGCATTCAACCGGCACCACTTTGAGAGGGCGGAAGGGCATATCTGGTCACACCTGGGAATCATCGATGCAGCCATTCGTGACGCCGATGAACAAGTCAAACAACGTATATGGCCAGCCCATTCACGTCGGGTCACTCATCTGAAGCAACCACACCATACCGTGGGTGTTGTCTACAAGTTGATGAACAATATCGTTGTAGCCTTGATGAGGGCGTGTGATGATGTCTTGGTGAATCCCAATACAGAGGATCCTGCAACGACGCTCCTACACGCATCGGAGAAGGCTGTAACCGCATACGGTCATCTCTATCACCTTCTACTATGTCTCTCTCGCAGGACTCCCCTTATTTTCGAGGAGGCTCTAGATCGTCTCTGCCACTTCATTCAAGTACCAGAATCTCGAGTCAAGGCTGAGGTTCCCGATCTAGGTGAACTGATTGTCCTCATCACATTCGTCCTTGCCCACCCTGCAGAAGCGCGGCATTCAGTGACCTGGGCCACCATCAACGGCCCTTTCCTCCGCGAAGCGATCATTCGCAATGTGCTTTGGGTTCTTAAACGCCTTCCCGTGCTTGAGGTGATGGAGTTTGGGTCCAGCGACTTCCGCCTCTATCACACTTTCATGGAATCCAAGACCAGTCTCCGTCTTATCATGTTCCAGGTTGCTTTCCTCGACATTTTCGTCAAGACTTATACGCCTAATCTTGGCCGCCTTGATGATAACTACGGTTTCCCTGAACCAGGTATCCCCGCACGGATGGTGGAGGAAGTGAAGGCCATCTACAAGGTCAACACTTGGCCAGGCTTTTTCCATCGCGTCCACTACGCACGTGGGCTGACATTTGGAAAGGAAGGACTTTCTGAAAGCTTTCGGGATGCTATACGCTTGAGCGCTAGTAGAGATTACCATACACCCAAAACACCTCAGAAGATATTCAAGCTATCGAAAGAACGAGAGAACACGGAGAATAAATGGTTGAGGAGTCACGGGAAGTCTGAAGGACAGTTTTCTCGACCTGCATATGTGTATAGGAAGCCGTGAATTGGTTTATTCTTGACTTTGATGCGTACATATATTCACAATTAATAGGTCGGAAGGCTATGCTCTCTATAATAACACTGATAATGCCATGAACAGTTTACATAGAGCTACAATATCTTTCAAAATTTTAAGCTATCGACGGAATTCCGATCACCGAGTCCTTCAAGTGAGTAACAACTGCCACTGTCTTATGGGTGTCTACCCATAGCACGAGCCGCGACAGCATCCACTGTTGGAAGCATCTTGTTACTGACCTCGGGAGTGGACCTGAGGCTATGAGCGAGACTTGGGGTCTTGCCACGAATCATGTCAAGCTCTGCGATAAGTGTCTGGTGCCGGAATGCGAGCCGTATGTCTGGGACATTTGTCTATCGACGATAAGTACGAAGTTAGCATGACAAAGTATCAAATACTGATAAGGCAAACCTTATGAATGTCGTTTCCAGCAGAGCCCTGGAGATACCACTGGTGGCCCAACCAATGCCTTTTTATCTCCATTTCAAAGCCACTCTGAACCACTGAGTTGCGCGCGAGCTCCGCTAGAGAACTTTGTGGCATTTTGTAGATCTAGATCGTATACCCGTTAGGTGTGGTTACTCCGCGAGAATCGTGATCATGAAGGATGGGGATGGATACTGACATGAGCAGCGACACTATACTCTTCCAGAAGGGGTTCCTATACCAATATCATCAGAGGGTGAAGTGAAGGTATGATCATTACCTCGTACCTTAGTGAAGTGGAACTGTAATGGGTCATCCGTGCTCAAACTAACATTCAAACCTGTCTTGAAAAAGTCCGGTAGAGGATTCCTTTCGTACGTCAGGAATAGTGCATTGTTGCTCAACGGGCTCATAGCGATGCCGATCTGCTTTAGGTAGAATAGGTACTGCAAGGCTGGGACTTTACGGAGCAAGATACCGTGAGAGATGGAGTGGGAGGTAAGGAAGGCGGAGGTTAGGTGGTCAGTGTCACCGGCTTCACCGCAGTGAGGACGGAAGACAAAAGTGTCTAATATATAATTAGTTTCCTCTTGTTTCAGAAGTGAATGGAATGAGCCACATACTAAATCCACGTAATCGTCGCCAGTTGTTGAGACTTGATATATTAGCGTACATATAGTAGACCCTGCATGACGTTAGATCAGATACTGGGAAGGGAATACAACATGCTCGGCTCACCAGTAGGAATAAGGTGGTGACTGCTGTGTATTCCACAGCCGCGGGAACGGGAATTTCTTATAGATCCGGCGTTCGATCTTCGATTCGTCATCCACAGTATCGAAGCCCACTACGCGTCGCAGGAAGACATGTAGCTCGGGGTGCGAGGTCGGGTCCTTGGTTACTTCAAACAATGGACGGAAGACATCTATAGGCGGTATCAATCACACCGCCCCATAAATGATGAGAGATTAGACACTTACTAACGACAATGTCCTCAAATGTGTTTACTGACCCGTTGGCTTTGTATACCTCATAAAGGCGAGGAACTTGAATGAGCCAGCGAACATTATGGGAGTAAAGTTTGTGATTGATGACCCATTTTGCCAATTTGTCCCACTCGTCTGAGGAGCGCCCGTAGATGCTGATACGCCATTCGCAGTTCTATATACCGTTCATTTATTCCGTTGCTCAGTCAAGCGGGAGATACACTTACCTGGTATTTACTTTGCTCCAAATCAGTCATCACCTCTGTGCATCAAGTGAGCTACAAAAGTGGGGCCGTGGACAGAAAACGTACGGCGCGTAAGTTCAGCGAGATATCTCCCTTGTATATAATTATCCGTCTTCAAGAAAATCTCCCTCAACCTTGACTCCCCAATGGGATTGTACTTCAAATTGAACTTGTCGAATCGATGGAAAGAGTCATAATGCGCGTGCATATCAAGCGTATCTATAGACAGGTCGTATGCGGTCAGCTTGAGCGACTGGAAGACCTGCTCAAGAGTCAAATAGGCCCCGTCGCGGAAAATGACGATATCCTAGATCGCAAATCCGGAGTCAGAATCAAGTAGAGGTAATGAATTGAAGATGCAGTGGATGTTTACGCACGTTGGAGCTGCGCTTCATCTTGGACTTGATGAAGCGAAGCAGATGTTTCTGATTCATGCAACTGGAGTGATGGACGTGCGTGTCTACTTTGCGGACGTTATAGAAATCTCTGAGGGAATAAAGTCAGGGGTTGATTTAGATGGGAATAATAAGAACAAGTGATGTTTACCTATGGGGAACACGCTAAAGTGATACTTTGTCAATATCATTTAAAAGCATACAAAGCAAGTACTTACTTTCATATCGGCGAGTTCTTGGAATTCGTTCAGGAGTGTATACATTTCGAACTTGCTCTTTAGGTACTTAAGGCGCCGGAAAGCAAAGCTTTTCGTGGGTCCGTCCGCAATGACACCAAGAACAAAATCTAAGTCAACAAAGTATTCTCGGATGCTGGGAATGTCGAAGACTGGCTTCTTTTCACCGGGATCTGTGGGATCTAGGATAAAGGCGATGAGGCGCACCAGGGAGGGAATATCAGGATAGGGCGCTCACCTAGCCTGCTGTTATCATACACCTGGTAGACACCTCTATCATCAAGTTTATACGTCCACGAGTGCGGACCAGGAATATGGCATTCTTCAAAACGGAATTCGGTCGCGAGTGAGGAATTTACATCATCACTGCTGACAACCTTGTCCGTGTCAGTCCAGTGCCAGTGCGGTGGTGGTGGTGGTGGGTAGATCTTCCACGGTTCAAATGGGCTTGATGAATCTGGAGATGTCAAGCCTAGATCCAGATCGACTCTGGGGTGCTGGCCATCGTAGTCCTTTGGATTGTCTCCAAGCCGCTGTAGCGATTTAGCCATGTACTTGTCTCGCAGATCGAGGCATTTTTGAAAAGATTGGAATAGGCCGGCGAATTCGCTGTTGATCAGAGCCTCTGTGTCATCGTGAGCGTGCATGTATAAGCAGTTAGAAAAACACCCATACCAGCCGCGTGTGACTCGGCTGTAAGTACCGCTTCCTCCTCTTCGAGAGCTGTAGGTGAGAGGTTGGCCTGTTCTTCCGAGTATGGCGTTTGCAATGCGGCGTGCTTTAAACTTGCTGAGATAGAACCATCCGAAGAATGAGCATCGGATGAGCGCCTATGCGCCAGATACTTTCCTTCTATCTAAACAAAATATCCCAGGTCGCGATATGATGAACACAACTCTTGCACGATGTAAAGATTCCGTGTGGTGGTAGAGATCAACGTACATGCTGAAGGCTTTTCTCTTCGGTGTATCCAAAAAATCCATCACTAGCGACAGGGATCTGGAGCGATGGCTCGCCTGGTGGACTTGGGATGGGGGTTGGCTCTGGTGTCTCACTGTTGGACATTGTACTATAAGGGTGATGTAAAGATGAAATCTGATGAAATGATCATTACGAGTATTAGTTGTATACATTTGTAATTGAAGGCTTTTGCCAAATAACTATCCTGGCTCACAGTGCAACGACCACATTGTAGCCTCTGTGACCCAGCCATAGCCCCCACACTTGGAATGCTATGTGGAAACTGCTCCTCACATGGTTCAATTGTATTGGATGGTTGGCTTCTCCACCATAACCTTCCCAACGCCCCATACTCAGTATTCATAATGTTACGGATGGCTTTCTGCACGCTTTGGGCGATATCAACAGTGGCTCATATTACAAGGGCAGAGCGGAGCGACGCCTGGTCTTATTCTTCAATATAATACCCTTTTGTATCACACGTCGCGCAATGGCTGGCATACAGCATTCATAGGTGAATCTGATTCTTCCTGTGTGTGGGGGGTTCGACTCCCTTTACTCTACGATTCCAGATTTTGGTCCTTTTGCAACTGCAATGGTAAGTGAACCATTATCTGATCCTACAAACCACGTTCAGAATCTTGGACTTGCCGCTTATCAGTGATCGGCCAATTGCAATGGACCAGAGAGTCGTAAAACAATCAAGTTATTGGTTACCAACTTTACACGACTGTTCACGTCCGCCTGTTATCACTGGTACGTATCTGAATATATGACCATAGTTGAAAAGTATGGTAATGACGCCATGTTCTTCAGCTTTCTCATTGTGTATCGTAGCCTCGGAGCAAACAACTGCTGAAGGTCAGGCTCAAAACCTCCAAGCACCACACTTTCCGCTGCCACTCCCTCTCCCATAGCTTCGCAGACCCCTCGCATCTACGTTTCCTTACAATTCCCCCACTCCAAAGTCCAGCTTATCCAGACCACCACTCCGTTATCGTGGGGGGATGCTACGACTGCCTGGTATGTGTAGGATAGTAGCAGCTGCTTCAGTGGATCCCTGCTACATCCAGGACATTCTGTTTGGAAATTGGAGCTGGATTCGAACAAATAAGACAGTACGTCAAGTTCTTCCTTACCGTTGTGAAAATCATCGGGTATGGTGTAACGGCTAACATTGCCGCCTCTCATCTTGCTTGATGTCTGAATCGCGGCAGCTCGGGGTTCGATTCCCCGTACCCGAATTATTAGGGAATAAGATCAGTGTTTAAATTTTTATCTCTCCCCATTCATTATGCACTATGTGAATGAAAGTATTGGCAGCGGCTAAAGTATTGTCTATGCTACTTCTTCTCAACGCACGATCGTGCGGAAACTGTGTTGCAAGGTTTGAACTACAAGCACGACACATATTTTTGATAAAGCGAGAAAATATGTAAAGGACGATCGTGGTTCGATAAGATAGATTCTCTATCATTGTGACACGATATCTCCTGGACGATGGTTGACTCAAAAAGGGTCAAAAATGGCCAACCGCCTCATCCGGCTTGACTAACTGATATCGTGAGTTCCTGTAGTTCACGTTATGGCCTGGTACCGCAACGGAATCATGGGCACACGAATCTGTGATTGTGTGTGGATGAATTGTGAGAGGAGCCCTGTTCGAACCTGGGAAGGCCAAATGCAACGAAGTCCAGTCATGTTTTATGGGTTTTTTTTCTGAACTGACCCTCGTTAGTTTTATGCGTGTGTTTGTAAGTTGAGGTTGACTTGAGTCATCGCGAGTGACTGGAGTGGTTCTATAGGCATGAATCGGTGCCAGTACTGATTATAGTGTGCATTATGAGGCGGTATATACGCAAGCGGTGTACACTGTGTGACGATGAGGTGGGTATCCTTCCTGCGGCTTAGCCCCATGCTGCCGTTGAGCTATGGGTTGATTGGTGAGAGAGTTGGGATGGGAAGGATAATGCATACCTGTAGTTGACGATGAGGTGACCCTCTGTTGCAAACGACTGACAAGGATATAAGCATGAGAAGGGTGGATGGATGACGGCGCACCTTGAACAGATTCGACACTGTATCGTCTGGTGCAGGCGAGAATGCCAAATTGACATATGTAAACTGTGATTGATAAGAACCAAGACAAGGTAGACGGTCAAGGACGGACGAGAGGTTCCCCGTTTTGCCATCCAAGCTCCTTGCGGAGGAAGAGGATGACGGCCTGGAAGCGGTTTGAGGCGTTGATCTTGTAAAAGTTCATCTTCATGATGGGGACATTGCCGATGGCTTTGAAGCGGACGATGACTGGGGTGGGGTGAGGGGGAGTAGGAGTGGAGAGGAAAGAACATACTTTTTGAGTTGTCGCGAGTCTTGATGGTACTGAGAGCACGGATGCCTTCATTAAAATGCTCTGAGCGATCAGGGTCAGCCCATGGGAGAGAGCGAGTGGGGGGGTCAGGGCTCCCAGAGGCGGAAGCAGCCATGGTGGTTTGTGTCAGGTCTCACGTGTTACGAGGTAATGACGTCACAACAGAGCCAAACAGAATCTGCTATCAAAGTTGATCTTTGTACTCCACCAACGATGGGCAATGCGTCCTCCTCACCGCAGTCTGGCCCCGGCCAACGCGCTTTGTCACCCCGCCCACCCCTGCCACCACCACTGCCCCCCGCCGCCGTCGTCCCCGCTTCCTCCCCGGCCCACCCGCGCCAGGCGTCTGCCTCTCCCGGACCAGGCAACCCCCACCACTCTATGCGTGAAAAGAAAAAGTCTCTCGAGCTACCTGATCTAGCTACCATCGCACGTGGCCGTACCTCGTACCTCAACCCCCCTCGCTCGGCTGCCATCGCCATTCCCACCGGCAACAATGCCAACACTGCCGTCCTCACAGGTAGCGCGATGGGCATGACCAATGGTAACACTCGCCAGCGTGCGCCTATTACACTTCCCAGCAACACCAGCGTCGGTGGCTACCTCGAGGGCCACCATCCACCATCAAAGAGGTCCAGCAACAACTCTCGCAGGTCACAGCAGAAACCCTCGGAGCAGCCACCCGATGAGAAACAGCCCTTTGTTCAGGAGACTGTATTCTCGACTATCCCGATTGCACTCACCAAGGCTCTGCATCCATCCGAAGGTCCTCCTGAGCCAGTCCCCATCAAGATCACCTGGCGCGGCGGTGGAAAATCTGTCTTTCTCGCCCGTGCAGGCGACGACGACTGGAAAGGTCGTCTTCAAATGATCCCCGAGTGCGTTTCCCTGTTTTATAAAAATAATTTACCTAAATCACTCTCACCACAGATCCCCTGGCTCCTCCATCTCCCACGCAACCGTCGCTCTCCCTCCAGGCACCCACCACATCCGTTTCCTCATTGACGACCTCTGGCGTGTCGCCGACGACCTCCCCACCGCCGTCGACGACAATGGCTCCCTCGCAAACTACGTCGCCGTCCCCATCACCTACTCTCCCCCTGTGCACACAAACGTCCCTGCCTCCCCTCCCACTTCCAAGAAACCCCCTGCACCAGGACAAAGTTTCTGGAGCGCCGCCTCTTCCACCGACGACGAGCCCGAGCGGTCCCGCCACCACCACTCCAATTCCCAGCAGCAGCACTCCAAGGACCCCCTAGGCGTGTGGACCAGCGTTCTCCCACCCGAACTCCTAGAAGCCGCACGTGAGGAAGAAGCCTACCTCGCTGCACAAGAAGGACACCAAGGCGGCAGCGGCCACCACCGCGTCCAACAAGGCTTCATCCCCGCACCCCACATTCCACCCGCACCAAGTCTCCCCCGGCACCTCGACAAGCTCATCCTCAACTCCCGTATCGTCATCGGGGGTGGTGCAGGCGGTGCCGTCATCGGCGTTGCCCTCCCTGGCGGGGGCAGTGCCCGGCGCAGCGGGACAGGGGAAAGAGACCGTGTAGTTAGCGGTGGTGGTGGAGAGAGAGGAGGAGCAGGGGGAGGAGGGAGGTCGGCACCGAGTAATACTGTTGGGGGGAGGAGTAAAGGGCGTGAGAGGGAAAGGGAGAGGGAGAGAGATCGGGATCGGGATTTGAGGAGAAGGGAGAGGGAGCCTAGGGAGAGACGGCCGCCGCCGCCACCGCCACCTCCGTCCGAGGCGGGCGATTGGGAGCAGGAGGAGGAAACGACGCCTGTTATGGCTTCTGCTATACCTGCTGTGGTTGAGGAAGGGCCGGGGCCTGTGGAAGGACCGACTCCGTCTTCGCCTGTACCGATCCCTGCGAGTGCCCTAAGTGCACTAGCCACGCTAGTCACGCCCACCACCTCTGCCCTCCCATCCACCGCCCCAACCCCAACCACATCAACGCCCACATCAACCACGCCCATCCCCACCTCGGCGTCGACACCGTCTTCCCGCCCGTTAAGCCTGGAAGCGAATACGCCTGCGCTGACGGACGATGCGTCGGTGTTGCCGGTGCCGTCCCATGTGGTGTTGCATCATTTGTCGACGAGTGCGATTAGGAATGGGGTGTTGGCGGTGGCGAGTACGACGAGGTATAGGAAGAAGTATTTGACGAGTGTTTATTATAAACCGACGTAGGGGGGGGTGTTGATACGGGCGTCTTGCATTTTCTTTTTTTTTTCCCCTTTGTTGCTTCCGTGCATGTTATATATTTCACATGTCATTCCTTTCATTCTTCGTTGTACATGTATGCTTTCAGTCTTGCCCTTTTCTTTCCTTACCCAGCCAGCCTTCTTACCTGTTTCACTCGGTTTTTGATTCCCAGATGCGGTCGACATCACCTGCTTGCATGCATTGATTGATTTTTCTTTACATAGATGACACCTTACCTTTCCCTTTCCCTTTGTTCTGTTGATTCTACCTACATGCTTCATAGCTACCATTCACAGGTACCGTTCCCCCCCCTGATTCACCCCCTGCGATATCCCCCCATTTATATAGAAAGTAAAAGAATGACTTGTGTTCTGTAGCGAAAACTGTATTTTTTTCTCTAAATTTGCGTTGTGGAAGTGGGAGGGGAGGTCAAAAGAATCACTGATGGGTAGGTTGTTCCTTTGTGACGAGGTGGCCGACGGGTAATTTGATAAATATGTAGGCTGGGTGTAATGGGAAAAAAAAAAAAAAAGAAAAAAAGGACATAGCCAGCTGAATTCGGGTACGGGGAATCGAACCCCGAGCTGCCGCGATCACAATGCTAGACATGATCCATGAGAGGCGGCAATGTTAGCCGTTACACCATACCCGAATATAAAAAATGTTGGTGATTGTCCACATGATGCCTTTACATGACAACTTCATACCTATGATCGCTGCTTCGGTGGAGAGGCAGCAACCTTTGTATGATTTCGCCTTCGGTCCTTGAGTAGAAATGGGTACAGGGTGGGGGAGTGGCTAGTGGCTGTCGAACAAGAAAATTCCGGTTTTCGGACATTCAGGTTCAGAATATTGGCGGAGAGGCTTGAGTGGTGCCCCTCGCTCAACGGGAGAGTTGGAGGCAGCTACTGCTTAGACTTTGTATGGTATACCTGAGCGTTTGTCCTTTAGTAACAGGCATCCCAGTCGAGGAGTCGTGAGTTTTACTATGAAATAGCGGTTCAACTTGGTTTCCGCGAGGATTGAAAAAAAAAGGATTTCTTGTACATGGTATTCAAGTGGAGTCGAACCCCTGGGCTGTTGCGTACGCATCGCATCGAGTACTCTCACAAGTGAGGTGGGAGAGGTAGCAATGGTAGCATCCACCATTTACGCTATAATACCTGAATGGATAATACCTGAATGGTATAAAAGTGGGAGAAAGGGTGAGGGAGTAAAACACTGAGGAGTGTGGCATGAGATTATGAATGCGGGTCAGGTACCACCCAGCCAACTCTACCAAAAGCAACTAAAAGTCGTATTGCAAATTGGCTGTGTAGTCCGGTATGGGGAATCGGACCCTGAGCTGCCGCGAAACACTGCCTGGCACGGATGACGAGACAATGTTAGCCGTTGCACCATACCCGGATGTTAATCACTCTCACCAGACTCGTTAGGTTTCTGTTGACATCACAACTTGAATGACAAGATTTCCCCAGAAATCGTATCCGTTCAGACGGGAGTTTGCTTGAAAAAACGACGCGTGCCGGCAGTGGTCAAAAAACTTCTAGCTGTTATGAGGTTTCAGATGCAGGAAATCGAGCTCCCAAGCTACCACCGTACCACGGAGGAAAACCGGCACCGTTTACAACCGTATCCGATCAGGACATCGCGATACAGGCAAAGACCAGATCGGTGAGCGGTGGACACTTTACCGGTCAAGAAACTTCTAGCTGTTATGAGGTTTCAGGTGTAGGGAATAGGACCCCAAGCTGCCACGGAGGAAAACGGGGAAAACTCCAAGCGCATAAGCCGTAGCAATGTCCACCGTTTGCAACCACACCCGATCATAGTGGATTACAGTGGAGTAAACTCAAGCCTCTGACGGACCAAACTCAAGGGTCACAACCAAGTTTTGAGGTGCTCGTGCTCTTCATTCGGTACAAGACATCGACTTGCTATTTTAAATCGACCAGGCGCCGCAAATAATAATCCTTGTTGGTTGTTAAGGAGAGAGCTTAGAACATGCGCAGTGGGTGAAGAAGCCCTTGTTGTGGTCGAGCTGACACATCCGACGCCCCCAGATCTTCGTACTAAGCCAGAGGGAGTACCAGGACATAGTGACCCGCCAACGCCCATCGTGTCAGTGGACTCGGAAGGCGCCTATCTCTTCGGGAGTGTGATGCACCCATCATTGGTGAAGATCAAGGCACTAATTCGATATCCATTGCAGCCGTGGGGGCAGCCAAGGCAACTGAAGCTGGAACCTGGAACCTGAGTTCTCCGTTGGTGCCGAGGTTGATATAGAAGAGAACAAACTTGTCACAATCAACGCTGGTCCTAAATGCTAAATTTAACACGTGGCAATTGATTTTAATAAACCCATTTATCCTCTGCTTTCAAATCGATCCACTAGCAACGTCTTCGGGCTATCTTGCCGCATGTGAACGCACTAAATTCAGGGTACGTTTCGAGAGTGTTTACTAAGCTAGCTTCAGAAAAAATAAGTGATTGGATATTGGCGTCAGACCCCCGACCAGGAGCTAACACCTTATTTCGAATAGGGTCACAAAGAGAGGAGAAATATTCAGTGGAATCTAGTGCGCCACAACGGCGAATTAAATCCAATCAAGTGTATCAGTGTTGATTAATACATCAACCGTGGCCATAGACTATGCTGTCGTCTTAGGCACTTATGAAAGTACTGATTTTTCTATCTATATTGAAATGGCCTGGCTTTTGGCAACGTGGAAGTCAAGCCTTGTCCCTGGCTTGACCAAAGGTAGTAATTCAAACACCTCTATCAGTTCCCGTGGGTTGATTATCGAATGCGAGTCACCTGTACTGTAAGTAGTGCCCTGACCGCACTATGCTCATTATTGGCTCGGCATCCACGGCCCCGGACCGGTCAGTATTTGGTGGGAAAACAATACTAACTGTACCTCTGGAATCGAAACCTTAACGATGACGAACAATGGAGCTGTACAGTGGGCGTTCCCTCGAATTACCCAATACCATCGACCTAAGCGTGATAGATATGCAGACGTGGGACGGCCCTTGAGTAAGACCGACTACTTGTATACTATGCTTCTGGTGGCCTTTCGGAGACCGGTGTTTCGCTGGCGTTGAAGATTGACTGAGGTGAGTCATAAGGAGAGCATAAAAGGGCTTACTCGGCAACCTCACAGTATACCGCCGAGACGCTCTTTCTCTCACCATTGCCGAATTCGAGCTCCAGCAGCCTCTGCGCCATATGATCAATATCATGAATCGAACGACAGGAAAGTTCCATACTTCACGCCCACGTCTCGGCCCAACGATGCTGACCACGCGCCCAACAGAAAAACTTAACCTGTTTGGATGTGGAAACCGTGCGTGAGATCCCTGTATTGAAAAGAATCAGAACAGCTATGGCCTATGGTCTTTGGCAGCATATCAATGCTCACCACTCGCCATGCTTGAGCCGCAGCCGCAATTTCTACGTCTTCGGTGTTTCCAACCTCACTGTTGATGACATACTCTGTCTCGGGCGGGTATGATGACCAGTCGATCTCTGAATCAGTAGTCGTTGGCTCGGCTGGTGATCGTCCTGCCTACAACAAAAAGACAAACGTAGCATCGACGACTATAACTATCAAGAGCAATAACAAGCCTTGTTTCTCTTCAAGATACGACTCTGTAGTGTCATCAGTGTTAGTAAAATGTAAGAGTAGTAGCCGATAGAACGTACAAGTTTCTTCCTTATCGTCTTCATCCAAGGTGTCCTGGAGGCCGAGGAACCCATCTCACTATTACACGAAGTCACCTTTTATGAACCCCTCCGCGTGAGCGCTGACCGCACTCCCTAAATAGCATAGATTGCCATTTACATTCAGGGATTTGCTATTCTCTGCTATCCCGGGGTACGTCAGAAGGCCTGCTGCGGAGACGTTCCGATAACATGTTAAACCACCACCGATCAGAATAGGTAGGAAATAGAGGGGTAACGGCACGTTTGTGCTTCGATACTGATTGACGTCCCTTTCCGCGCCTGTATCCCCGGATGATGCCACAAGAGCCGAGACGATCGTGTAATAGAATAATGGTGCGCCACATTATCGGTTAGATACGTCCCACGAGAGGTTGCTACATGGATACAATTTATGCGGCTCAATTTGGCGTGGATAATCCGCTAAATGTACACCTTTTGTCCTGTCGTACCAGGAGATGTAGCTTATATCCAAAGTATCGGTAATATACTGGGTTCGGAGGAGTGTCGGGAGCCTAAGTTCTATCTGTCTAAATTCAGTTACTGGACGTTTAAGCAGATACCCACGAGGAAGGCGTTCAACCGTATAGGGTCGCCCAGCCAACTGATGATTGGTGAGAGAATGGGAACCTATTTAAGTGTACGGCTTCCCCTCTCCGAGTCGGACCTCTGAGGATTCTGATTCTAGAAGAGTCAATGACGACGAGAAATAAATGGTTCTTCATTTTTAAATTGTGAACCTTGGCTGAAAGTAAGCCACTCTATGTATGTGTTGTCAGGGACACACTTGGGACAGCTTCTGGGGCCGTTTTCGTAGGATCAGTCAGACTGACAGAGAAGCGTTCGTAAATATCGTTATTTCTCGAAGGGCAACGTCATCGTATTCCAGCGCGGTTTCCGTTGCATACCCTTTCCAAGTCATTGGTCCCGGGCTTACTAAACGAGAACCAGTTGGACGCCTGCAGGGTGAGTCAAGGTGAGTTGATAGCAAGCCTCCTAGATCCAGGAATTCCATAAGAAGAAAGTCTGAAAGGTGACCATCATGATCGAACATGTAGAATTCTATGATTTTATCCGAGTCTTGCGGGCAGCAGGTGTCAAGATAATAGAGACAACATCCTCTTCGCATGACAAATGGGTCCTGTTACTCGGGGTTGTGGTCATATGGGCATCCAACCTATAGGTATATAGCCAATCTCGAGGTATCGTAGTAGTGTCAAGTCAGTCCGCGAAAAAAAAATGGTCACTCACGGTGTCATTACGTATTGGCAATAATTGAAGCTCAGCAGTCTGCACTGACAAAATCAGGCACAGTCCTCTCACTTTCTCTTTCACTTGTCAACCTTCATCAAGCCTAATTGGCATAATTAAGTCACTACAACTATTGCGATACCCAAGGCTGTTCAAACACCAAAAGCTGTGGAAAAAGATGACGGTGCCTAGCTTGTCCCCGCCAGCTGAACCTTTCAAGGCTTCTACTCCTTTACGAATTGCAGTTGTTCAGCTGTGTCCTAAGGTTCGTGGCCTTCCAAATACCCACATCCTGTGAACTCTCATAAATACTCACCTGGTTGTACAGATTGGTGAGGTCGATGCAAATATAGCGAAAGCCCGTGAATTATGTTCTAAGTGACTATCATGCGTCTTTTAAGATGAATGAATCTGAATTGAATTGCAATGTAGGCTCCAGCAGCACTCTATTGATCTCCTCTGCTTCCCTGAGATGGCATTCACTGGTGAGGTACATCCATAGTAAACTCTGTACTTGCAGAAGCATGAGTTGCTAACCAGTGATCCATAAATAGGGTATGTATTTGACTCTGCAGATACCATATCTCCGTACCTTGAGGAGCCCCGAATTGGGCCTAGTTCCTTGTTCTATCAAGAAACTGCGAAACGACTAGGCTGTCACGTCATTGGTGGTTACCCCGAACGGCTCTCTGAGGACGAAATCGAAACTCAAGGGGAAACTGTTGTGGAAAAAGACTCGTTAGCTGGGGGGATGGAAGTACCAGACGCAGATAGCAAATCCGTGTCACCGGACTCTCCCACTGTTGCATATGCCAAGTCTTACTCTCACGTTCAAGTTGGTGCAAATAGCGCGATACTTTTTGGCCCGTCAGGACAATGCATTGGAGGGTATAGAAAAACGAATTTATTTGAGACTGATATGACCTGGGCTAAGCCAGGTGAGTGCTTTGTTCAACCCATCATCCTACCAACTAATCTCGCCGAATCTGCACAGGAACGGGCTTTATTTCATTTCCAATCAGCACATCATCGGCTTCGGCATCTGAATCAGGGGAGACTGCAGCTGCGACTACCTTCACCGTTAGTGTGGGCATCTGCATGGACCTCAACCCCCACCCACCACATCAATGGACAAGCTCTGAAGGCCCTTTCGAATTGGCCGAGTATTCCATGAAGAACCAATCGAAACTGCTCGTCTTGCTCAACTCATGGCTTTTCTCGGGGCTCGGAGAAAATGGTGAAGTAGTGAGCGAAGATGAAAGGGAGAAAAGTGACGAAGAAGATCAAAGACCGGGTGGCAACCGCGGAAACGATCATTCGCAGGAAAATGATGAGCCAGACTGGCACACATTGAAGTACTGGTCGGCAAGGCTACGACCGCTGTGGAGAAAAGACGGGCGGCGGAGAGGAAGCAACGAGACTATTTACTCTGTGGGCTCGAACGAATCAGACCGCATAGAGCCAGCAGAGGTTGCAGTCGAAGACGAAGAGGACAGTCCACCACATGAAACGATTGTCGTCGTTTGTAACCGAACTGGGAAGGAAAACGGTATGACAACCTTCGCGGCCGCCATACTCAGCAACTGATATATACAATATATAGGTAAGACCTTTGCGGGCTCCTCGGCGATATTCAGTATGAAGGCGGGATCTGGTCGTCCCAAGTTACTTGACATGATGGGCATGCGAGCAGAGGGTGTAAGGGTATGGAATTTATTGGTTTGACGATCGGAAGCATCTTCCTGTACGAGTATCAGATAATGTAAATTAACTTTATGGAATGGTCTAGTCACTTTATATCTATTTACCCGAAAGACTCGTGCATAATCTCTTCATAATGTCAACGGCATTCTGCACATCGTCCTCATCGTCTACTCTAGGAAGCCTGCCATCCAAGATTTGTCCCATTCCCTCAGTAACTGCAGTTGCTAGCTCGTTGACGCGCCCCCTGTAACCCTCCAAGGTGCTACACATAGAGAATCTAGCAAATTCCAGCTCTATCGCGGCCGCATTCATAACGTTTTCACTAAAAAGTTAAATGAGCTATTAGATATGGATGACACGAGAGCCTATTATACCGCGCATCAGTTCCACTCAGTTGCCGAATATGCAGGGCTGCCCAGGCTGTCGCATTGTGGGGGCCGATCATGAAGACACCATACAACGCTTTCCGTATGGTGTTAAAACCACGTAGTCTGATATTGATCTGTACATCATTTGAGTGGGAAGACGCAGAAAGATATTGGTAAATGCAGCTCTCACCGGAATTTTGCTCGAAAAAGAAGCTTCCAGCTCAACTACGATGTCCGACACCTCTGGGACTAGGAGTGTGTAAGAAACGCCGAGCCAGACGGCCAATCTGCATAAATGAAGGGCTTACAGGTATTGTTAATTAGAACGAGTGTTCCTCGATCCTTTGTGATAGATTCAATGATTTCGACATCCTCCTTATCCGACATATTACTGTTAACCATTATTGTTTGAGGGGTCTGGGGTTGGATAGGCTCCTTAAACGGTGTCTTAAAAGGCGTCCTGAACGGCCGCCTCAGACTTGAAGTCGAGGCAAAAGGTTTTGTCACTGATCAAAGTGTCGGTGAGATTCGCTCACAGCTCAGTATAGACGACAAACGTTCTTACCGAGAGCGGGTGCACAAGAAATTTTGGCCTTCTTTGCACTAGTCATTGATAGTGCTTCAGGCCCTGCTCGCTTCGTGGCACTGTAAGATCGAGATCGAGATATTCCTGGTAGAGCCCGTTCGCCCATCACTGATGTACCGTAGCTCATTCTACCGTTTGCTTCCATCCTCCGTTCTGGAAACTTCGAAAAATTATCTTTAGGCTCAAACTCTACAGTCACACTTGTACACAGTTTTGACATTCGATGCTTTGTTTTTTCTGGATATTTGCAGACCTTTGACATGATTGTCAACTAAAGTATCCAGGGAGGACGAGACAGAAGACTTACGTCGCACATATTGTCACAATATTTTTGTACTATCTCCGCATCATCCGCGTCAATATCCTCGCCAAAATACCGACAAATCGACTGTGCAGATGAGTGCCCCTCAAATAACTAAGCTTGATATGGGAAAACGTACTATATGTCGACATACGTCGGTACTCTCAGCAAATTTGAACAACTACAAACGAAAGTTCTTTAACCCCTACCTAAATGACGCGGTCAGTACTCACTGCAGTAAGACTATGTTGTGATCGTTGACTTGGTGGTGGCCCATCTTGCTCGAACCGATTCTCTTTTGTAGCATTCACCCATTTTTGGACCTCACGAGCATCCTGCCGAGCTATTTCAGTGGATTAGTCAAGGGTAACACCGATTAACAACTTCAACGCTCACAATAGTACAGTATACATTTAGCAGGCTGGTAATTTCAGAGTTCAAGTTATATACATCAATGATACAGGTGAGTTATATGTTCTTGACTTACCAATCCATCGCGTCCAGCACGACCTTTGGTTTGATCCGTAAATGAGAGAAATGAACATGCCAATGAAGGATGGACTCACCAGTCTCCTGATAGTAACCTGAAGAACAGAAATTAGTGCTGACTAATAACATGCCATTTCACTACAGCTTACCCTCAAAGCTCTTTGGTAGGTTGTAGTGAATGATATATCTGCATTGTCATACTCAGGACCATTTAGAGTCGACAGAAAAGTAGTGAGGCAAACCTGACATCGCCCTTATCAATTCCGAGACCAAAAGCTATCGTGGCGACGACCTATTGAGTTTTCAGACCAGAAAACATTGGTCTCGACGAATGACGCACAACGTCAATTCCACCAGTCCCAGAACCTCCAATGGTCCATTCCCTCAGCGTTTTCTCGAGGGTATGAGAGCTGCCTCGTTTGTTTGGTTACATATGCTGACATTAAGTAAAAGTGACATACTTTATTCCTCGATGATATGGTTGGGAGTTGATACCCTTTGTCCGCAGATAACTTGATAATTCATCACACATAGCACGTGTCCTGCAGTAGATGACACCCGACGACACTCTCTTCCGCCTCCTATACAGCGTAGTGATGTATTCGAATATCTCGGTCATCAAGGAGACCGATTCTGCACTGGCAAGATATCGGACCTAAGAAAGAAAAATAATTGGGAAGTAACAAACTCGGGAGGGTTTCATATACTGTTTACCTCGTAGTAAAGATTTTCGCGATTGAAGGGATGTAATGCTCGATAAATTTGGTCCTCTGACATTTGCAGGTTACGAATAATGTCGTTTTGTACCCTGTAGATTGACAACTTTGACATAGTCTTCAAAAGGTATAAAAGAATCAACACACTCAGGAGTGGCAGTGGCGGTCAAAGCCATGATGGGAACGTTCGGAAACTTTCTACGAAACATCCCAAGGCGGCGATAGTCAGAGCGAAAGTCATGACCCCATTCCTGGTCATTTAAATTAAACTGTTCTGACAATGGATTTCTTGAAAAAAATTAAGCACCGATATGCAGTGAGCTTCGTCTATGACAAGACGTTTTAGCTCCCCCTCTTCATAGACAATGTTTAAGAGCTGTATGAAATCTGTCATGCAAAGTCTCTCAGGTGTAGCTGAGTACATTTGAGAAGCAGGAGAGGGCCAGTAGAGAAGAAAACTTACTATAAAGCAGCCGGTTTGATGGGTGTCCCGATAACAAATCGTCGTTAATCTGTTAAAGTTAAATTGGGCGAGAATAAGCGGCTAGAATGCTTACTTCTTGCTTCTGTTGTGAAGAGGTGTCGGAAGTTAATGATACCACGGCAATTGACTTTTGCTGAAGACCGTCAACCTCTTCAGAAAGTTAATTCATCGCAAGGCAGTCCAACCGCGGCGGTGGCTCACGATTCTTGATTAAAGCTAAGTAACCAATTGAGTTACAAATATCACATTGACATGGAGTGTGCTAGTCAAGTAACTTACCGAGTAGAGGAGAGACAACCACTGTGATTCCAGACTGAAAAAAGATAGATGAGAAATTTATTTGCGGTTTTCGCGCAGAATATGATACAGACCTTACTCGCTGCGGCTGGAATCTGAAAGCATAGACTCTTCACCGTAAATTGTCGTTCAGCAATAAGTATTATACGAGTCGATAACGTCAACTTACTTTGCCCATCCCAGTTGGCGCTACAACGAAAATATCCTGTCCTTATTAAGGCTTTACTATCGGCATTATGTGCAGAACATTCGACTGTGCGCACCTTTCACTGCCGCTTCTATGATCTCCTTCTGCTTTCCTTTGTATCCAGAGTAACCGAAGACTGATCTCCATTGGTGGGGGCATCCAGTTACATAACTGCGGAACTCACCATGGGTAAGGATGCTTGAGAAAATGTCAGACGATAAAACCATAAAAGCGCGAATGAGGCTCACCGGTGGCATTCCAATAAAACTATCTCGGCACCAGTGGTTTTATCTTGACCAATACAGCTAAAGTTGCTGTCATCATTAAAGCACATTGCCGTAAATTTATAATAAAACGATATATCAAGGATCAGGAGCAAGGTCTTCAGCTTGTTGGCTACGACATGAACTGAAAGCAAATTCCAAGTCGTGACTTCAACCTGTGACGAGGTTGTGTAACGAACGCGTGACCGGTCGCGTTTATTACATGTCACGGTTGTGATCGATCGAATAGATCTCAGTTGATACTTTCACCTCCTCACATATGTCTGTAGCAAGTTTCTAATCAAAGTTTGTGTCGCAAGCAGTGTACTGGCTTTTCACTGACAAAATCATCTCCTATTTTTTCAACGTTAATCTTACTAGTTTTGCCGTGACATCCACTGAGCAGCAGCCAAGTAGCAGCTAGAGGCTGTGAGTGATTGCTACCAGTTAATCTTGGAGAGGCTAGGTAGGGCATGTCAGATCCCAGTGTATCGTCCAGGTATTTTCGTGTGCGCATTATACTTTCTCCAAGAAAGATAACCATAGTGCGATGATTTACGCTCACACATCTTCAAAGCCGCTAGAACGAGCTTTTGTGAATGAAATGTGAGCCAGACTGTATCACGACAAAGCTAGCCTCATTTATTCCATATATAAGGTTGGCATATCCAATGCATAGATGTAGGCTCCCAGGTGGATCACCTTGAAAATACAAATATAAATGTTACACACGTTAAGACGTCAGTTCTAGATGCTAGTTCAATACTGTGGGTAGGCCAGCAAGCTTCATCTTCACTCCAATTTCGAACAAATAGTCGAGGCACTGGAAAAGATTGGTTATAAAAGCACTAGAGGGTCAGAAAGTAAAACCCATGCCTCAGTCTGAGTTTTTGCCTTCTCCCAGTCGGTGCCTGCAGACAGTACGTTTATTATTAACAAGGATTGTTGGTCAACGATATACATAATATACATACCCCAAACATAAACACCATGTCTGCGGACAAGGACTCCAGCTGCATCGGGGTATTTGGCCATGGCATCTGCCATGCTATCTTTGAGATCTTCTTCGTTGGGCGTGTTCTCGATGATGGGAAGCTCAAGAGTATCAAGGTAGGACAGGGCACGGCCAGTTCCAGCGATGCGCACACCCTTGATCATCTGTGCATCGTACGGCTCTCAGTAACTAAAGAGGTGGGTTGTTAAATTGTACCTCCTAAAAACAGTTGGTTATTCGTAGTCCATAACGCGAGATCTACAACTTACTTGATGGGAGATTGTGAAGATGGGACCAGTCCAGAGTAACGTAGCCATCACAGCATGCTGGGAGTGAGTATGAATGCAGCTACCGGCGTTACGGAGATCAAAAGAGTTCCAGAACAATGGTGTGCAGGCAGATTCCTTCAGGTTCAGGGCGGGCCGGCGGAGAAATACTCGATCAGTGTGTGGAGAAGGTTCCTCTTGCGGGTATGGAAGAACGAAAATATGGGAAGACTCGATTCTTTCTTTTTGGACCCCAGAGGGTGCGATAAAGACCTTATCACTTGTGTTTGTGAATGAAAGATAAAGCGATCAATTAGACACTAACGGTGAGCTTACCCAGTTCGAATACAAATACCGCCACCAGTTCCAGTAACCCAGCCCAACTATCGGATAGTCGTATTAAACTCGCGAAGTGGAACATGCAGGTTATTTGCTCACATTATAGAAAGATCGGCAGAGCTCAGGTATCAGATTTGCAGGCTATCGCGAAAGGATCAATGGTTCCGTTGAATGGTGATTATTAGTATATTCGGATACCAACATGAAGCGGATCCGGGGAAACCACTAGACTATCGCCTAGAGATAAAGGCATCGATGTTTAACAGGTCTGCGAAAAGCTAGTAACGATCCGTGAAGGGAGGTTAGGAACAAAAGTGACGAGCAGTACACTGGAAAAATTGGCGAGGGAAGCATGTGATTGATGATGCAAGATCGCGTGATTCGAAGTTCGTCACTGTTCGTGGCAGTCCGAACTTCGACCACAGGCAACGACAGTGGCTACTTCCCATCCTAGAGGTATGAAGCTATCTGAAGTTAGAATCACTTTACGTGGACTTAATTGTTGGGGTGGCTGAACAGAATAATATTTCATGACAGTCTGCCCCATGATTTGGATCACGCGATACCCATAGCCGTTTAGCAGGAAGGCCTTGGGAGTCTTCAACTTCTTCGAACGGGCCGTCTCGGGAAATACTGGCGTTGATTGAGCAGGTGGATAAAAAGCGAAATTACGGATATGAGATTCTCATACTTCAATCATGTCCTGGCTGTGTTTTCTTGCTCTAGTTCTCGCATCGACTTGTCTGGCTCTGAATAATGGAGTTGCTGTAACACCGCCAATGGGGTGGAACCCTTACAACGCATTTCTGTAAGATACAAATTCATCAGTTGACACTCTAAGGCTCTCATTATCTTCAAGATGTGGCACAACTGAGACCCAATACCATTCAAATGCTCAAAGTCTTATCAGCTTAGGGTTGAGCACCTTGGGTTATCGATATGTCAACCTGTAGGACTCACAAGCTTTCAATCTGTGAACCCTCGCCTGACAGGTGTTGTGATAGAGACTGTGGATGGCAGGGTAAAACGCGCAATTCGACTGGTGGCTTCACATGGGATACTACAACAATTCCCTCCGGCATCCCGGCTCTCTCTTCCTTTATCCACAATCTAGGTCTCAAGTTCGGAGTGTATTCTGACGGGTGAGCTCTAACCATTTATGATGTGTGAGTTTTACCATTTAATAGGCACTATGTAGTGGTTTTTTTGCTTGCGATTTCGTTGGTGGCACAGCGGGGTATCTGGGAAGTTTAGGTCATGAGGTTTCTGACGCGAACACTTTCGCTTCCTGGGGAGCGGACTATTTGAAGGTGATATTTCTGAATACCTCCAAAGAGCATAGGTGCTTATAAGTTGGTTAATTAAGTACGACAATTGCTATGCAGGTACCTGGTTTTGTCAAGTATATTGTTTCGAAGGCTGATCGATGATAGTCAGTAATACCGACTTCGTCGACTTCAATCCTCCAATACAGGTTCGATTTCTAAAATTTTACCTCACAAAAGAGTGTAAATTTGACACCATCTTCTTTGCTAGGTCCAAGTAATTTGTCTGAGGCTCATGTATGATACTCTCTTACTGCATTCGTTAGCCCCACTATGTGGCCATGAGGGACGCTTTGGCAGCAACCAAACGGCCCATTGTATTCTCCATGTGTGAATGGGGCGTACAAGGTTGATATTCGCCTCATAATTATCCCTATGAATCGCGTGTAAACCTCATTTGCAGATCCCGCTAGGTGGCCAGCAAGCGCGGTCGGAAACTCGTAAGCCGTATGCTTCTACAAGCTAAAAAGCGTACAAGCTTATAATATAAATACAGATGGCGTATCTCGTAATTTCCTTTTCCAGTGATCGACCTTTGCTTCCTGATAATTCTTTGATTCCACTAGTAATGACATTGGGCCACCTGCGTCATGGGACAACCTATTCAGGATTATCAACCAGGTTGTCCCCATAACTCAATTTGCCGGGCCTGGTGCTTGGAATGGTTAGGAGCATATTCAGCACACTTATATCCATCCGGCTTGAATTGTGATCTACAGACCTGGATATGCTGGAAGTTGGAAACTCCGGGCTCACCCAAGCGGAGCAACAAACCCACTTTGCCTTCTGGGCAGCAGTGAAGTGAAGCACTATCCCTCTCTTCTTTATGACTCTCACACCACAACCCTACAGGTCACCGTTAATCATATCAACAGATTTGGCCAACCCCTCGACCCAAACGCTTAATATTCTGAAGAATACTAGGATCATCGCATTAAATGTAAATATAGTTCGAAGCTTAGCTTCCTCAGGATGAGATCACCAACGTTCAAACAGCAAGACTCTCTAGGAAAGTCTATTAGCTTCAAGCGGAGGTACACCAATGATCACGATGTCTGGTCTGGCCCTCTGGCAGATGGTTCTACTGTTGTAGGTACGTAACAACTTTTTTAGTGATGAAGTTGTTAATCGCTTACCTCGCCCCAAGTGATCATCAACTGGCAGAGTTCATCTCGATCCCTAACCTTTACCCTGGCTGATGTCGGGTTCGCCTCCGCGAATGCTGTCGATTTGATCACCGGTTCATCTCTTGGCAGACTAACAACCACGTAAATGAGACCATTCCTTCAAATTTCCGTAACTGAAACTAGTTCCCTAGCTACACATCGACCGTAGCCGCTCACGGGTCCGTGGTCCTGAAGCTAAGCGGCGCTACAACAGTCACTTCCCCAGCATTTACTTTCTACAACGCTGCTGCCTCCACCAACACATTAGCTGGTGGCGCGGCCACCCGTGTGGTCAGTTCATCAGTGACAGTTGTGGGTTTCATTGGCAATGGGGGCACCTTGACTATCAACGGTGTTGATGGCGGCGCGTCAGGGGGGACGAAACTGCTCTCGTTGGATTACATCAACGGTGACTTCACCTTTACGAACACAGCGTGTTCCAACTGCCGTAATGCCTTCATAAGCGTCAATGGGGGTACTGCCGTACAGGTACAGCTGCCAATCTCGGCGCAGGTGAGGCTTTAGCCATTTCAAAAGTATGCAGCATGGTCATTGACTGAATCTACTTCATGAAATGGCAGAGTTGGGACATCCTGCTTTCAGGGTACCTGGTGTCGCTGTCCGGCTTTAAAGCGGGAAAAACGAATACTGTTCAAATCTCAAATCCTAGTGCATTTGCGCCGGACTTTTTCCGCATGGGTGTTTCAACTTGAGGGTGGGTTGAATCGAAATCTGTGCTTCAGAGAAGCAGGAGGGCATACTGTGGTGTTTTCTTTGATCTCTTCTCATGCTATTTACACAAAATGGAACATTGTGCCCATCGATACGGGGTTTATCTGCAGGGTTGTTGTACTCGTGTCATGGGTGAGATTGCCTTTGCGAAAATGGTTTGTTCGGATCTACATTCCCAGGCAACATGAACCCTTTTGAACCTTATCTAGCATACATACAAGACTCTCATCAGATTCTACTTAGATTTGCCCGTCCCATAGATCTGTTCCCCTTGAAAGGTCATTAGAGGGTCACTCCAACCCTGACACATGGTCAGTGCCGTTGGCCGAGCATAACATGAGAATTTTGAAGGGTATAAGACTTTTCGCCATCGTATGTAATAGGGGAGTACAATATTTCAACAAAGTTGTCAATATCTAGCAGAGCAAGGCGGAAAGATAGTAGATACAGAATACATTTAACTTCGGACACAGCATACAGGTATAAGCAAGTAGGATAACACTGGGATAAAGACGGGGCGGAGTGTTACCAAATGGTGGTAGGGGTATGGCAGAGTAAAATATGAGCAGCACAGTGATAGATTGAATACCGGGAAAGCCAAAGATATGGATCGGATCGAGATACTAGCTGCTCAGGAGTTCTCGCTTCGGCGCAAGATTACCATGAGTCCGTCGGAATGAGCAGAGAAGATAGCATCAACAAGAACTTGGGGCGATGGCCCTTCCGAAGAGAGTAGCGTCGATACACCACCAGGATGATGGCTACGTTCCTGGTGGTGAGATGCGCGGCCTGCGTCGCGGGCAGACCGAGAACCACGATTCCTCCCCATCCTTTGCCGGCTACTCGATCCGGCGGGCTCGGGTACGCGCTCGCTAGTGTATTGTGGAGACGTCAATCAATGATCTACAATGGAGAAGATGAGACCAGATGTAACGCACCTTGAGTCTCTCCCTTTGGTAAGCAACGTAAAGCATCCGTAGCCAAATCCACCGTCGCTTGGCTGACCAAGTTCGTTGACGCCCCACCCTTTCACGGTGTCAATCCAATTTCGCACCGTCTCTTCGTCTTTCTCTTGCACGAAATCATAGAAGCTCCTGCTTATAGCTGAGAGGGTTGTGACAAGGTAGTCGTTGGAGCAATACAAGATCGTGCCCTTCGTGGTGAAGCGATCGAGAATAAAGAGGGTGCGGAGGGACTGGTTTGGCAGATGATTGAAGGTGATGGTGTCCTGACGGCGTAATTCTGGGAGAGGCGTCCGTTGTTCCTCGGAGTCACTTCCAGATATGCTGCCTGGGCTGGGCCTCGAGGTCCAGGAAGATGTCGGTGTGGACGGGGAAGGAAGTTTTGTAGTCATGTTGGAAGGACTAATCGGTGATGGGTCGTGCCAACGCTAGTCGCGGCAAGGTAACTTAAGTAGAGGGCATCATTAAAGTTGGTGGCTTACTTTCATCTGGAAACCCGTTGCGCCGGAGGTGATAACTTCTATCTCTTGCGCGGTTGATGCGTTCTGCATAGCCTTTCTTGGGTTTGCAAAAGAAACGCTCCCAACGAGCACGTTGTGAACGACAGTCCTAATATATCATTAGAGGGTGAAATACGTACTCAAACCTTGCTCACCTCGACTAGATAGTATGAAAGAGGAAATCAATGTGTTATATCGTACAGGAAACGGCGGACCCACAATCCCACACAGAATATATCCCTTGCTCGGTACCTTGTGCCTCATTCTCAAGTAGGCCAGGACTGCAGCCTTGTCCTGGCTAATGGTATCACTGATTTTATTCAGCATTGTAGAGCAGACAGGAAAGGACTGTGCCACACTAGTGAATTTGTTTGACTCTGGCAAATTCATCAGGGTGAACGAGCTCCAGTGATGGCCGCCCAATCAGCTCGCGTGGTTCATAGCCTTTCGATGAGCGATGAGCAACGGGTCATGTAACGCCAGAAAGTACTCGACCTAGGAGTTCAGTGACCGAGTCGGTCATGAAAATCCATACAGCCTTGGAACGATATGTGTTAGGCGTGGCGCCGCGCGTCAAAAACTCGCAAAACTACCTTGTCGGAAAAGTCCACGATGCCGACTGGGTAGACACGTCAGAATGGAGCATACAAAGAACCGAGAGGGGTACTCACTGAAGGACACACAAGGTGTGCTGCGGTCCATGATGATGGGCAAAGGAAAGAAGAAAGCGGGGAAGGAAAAAAGCTTCGAGGCGCCTAGCTGTCGCTGATGGTTAAAGATGGGTCACAGGTAAGCTTGGAAGGTAAAGAAGGCTGATTTATTAGGGCCACGGACTGATTACCTGGCCTCTTCTATCTATAATGGATACAGGCCCAGCGCCGACAAGCCTTGGTCCCAGATGGGGCTTATTAGTGTGTTTTCTCCACATTCAATAGAATCTGAGCCCGTGGCAGGTCTTTATATGTCACTACCCTCTTTCTCGGGTCAACCACAGGGTGCAGCTCCCACAGCCCTGAAAGTAATTTTTACTTGACAGAGCGAGATCGTAGGACTTTCCAAGTCCGTTTGGATCAAGTTCCTTCGCGGAATTTCTTTTTTCGGCAATCTAGATTGATTGCCTGCTAGGGTCGATCGTAAATTCTCAGTCTTTACCACGATGTGGTCCACTGCAAGAGAAATCGCGGCTGGAGATGTTGTAATCATCTGGCTCGTCAGTCCCGCCTTCTTGTTTCCAGATCCATACTAAACCCATTTTACAGACCCGCGATGTCCTGCAGCCGCTTGTTGTGACGCCAGGTAAAGATTTCAATAGCAAGTTTGGCCATTATCGCCATGCAGACTTGGTTGGCATTCCTTACGGCTCCAAGGTTGGTTCTCGTACCGGAAAAGGCTTTGTGCATGTGCTGCGCCCGACGCCAGAACTTTGGACCATGGCACTGCCCCACAGGACGCAGATCCTCTATCTGGCTGACATCGCCTTCATCACCTCACATCTCAACATCAAGCCAGGTAGTCGTGTCATAGAAGCAGGTGTGCATTCTGCTTCGCCTCTTTGCAACCCTCCGTGGTAACACTAGGTCATGGGGTGAATCTCTTGTGATCAAACCTAGTCTTGTACCCTTTTTCTCTTGCCTTATCCTTGTCAAATGTCTACCTGCCACTCACAACCAATCACAGGTTCGAGCAGCTCACAGCATTCCCGTTATCCAATGATCTCTGAAGTTCTTCTTTTACTATAATGAAGGCACCGGATCCGGGTCCTTCTCACATTCCGTTGCTCGGACGGTGGGTTCCACTGGTCATCTGTGGTCATACGAATTCCACGAGGTCAGGGCGTCCAAAGCCAGGCAAGTCCAACGGGCTTGTTCTTCAGGCATCTAGTCTTTTGAACTTTTGATATTTTAGAGACGAATTTGCACGACATGGAATGAATGACAATGTAACATTATCACACAGAAACGTTTGCAAAGATGGGTTCACCGTCATAGATACTGTCGACTCGAGTAAGTCTGTCCGCTTCATAGTCTTGTTTAAATTAATTGTGCCGTTTTTTTCTAGTATTTCTTGATCTCCCCGCACCCTGGGAAGCCATAGAGCATGCCAGAAAAGCATTGAGGGTATGCGCCATCATAGATCCACGGATGCAATCTAACAGACCGTTGTCCGATCACTCTTGTTCAAAAGAAAGATCGCACTTCCAGAATATGCTGCTTCAGCCCATGCATAGAACAAGTTTTACGAACTGTCAATGCGTTAAATGATGCAGGCTTCACAGGTCCGTAACATCCCCCCAGCAACCACCGGTTTCACACCGATCTGCCCCTAATCTACCTATCTATTGCCTTCTGACTGGTCTCAAAATAACAGACATCACCATGTTTGAGACCCTTTTACGCCCAGTCGATGTGTCCCACGTCCCAATACTGCAACCTATCGGGGCCATCAGCGTGAAGCTTAAGGAAGCAGAGAAAACGCGCGAGGAAAAACGCCTCAAGCAAATTGCTGCTGGTAAACAGAACCAGAATATAAGCAGCAAGCGGAAGCGGGAGGACAATGGTACACCCCTGAAGGCCCAGCCTGAACCAGTAGTGGATACGGGTGTAACCGCCGCGGGAGGGAGTAAACGCCTAAAAACCGACGAAGGGGGCGGCGCTCCAGTCGTCCTAGAGCCACCCCAAGAGCATGATATGGATCTTGATCCTCACCACACAGGCGACACCACCAATGCTGCTGCATCCAGTAACAATCCTGTCCAGCTCTCATTTGCAAAGATCAGCGTCTCCAAGGTTATGTCGGAGGTTCGAGGTCATACCTCGTACCTCACTTTCGCAATACTACAACCGTTTGACCCGCCTCCTGCCGAGACACAGCCATCGACAGCTGCTGTCACGCCTACGCCTGAGGCCGCCACATAGGCTCCAGCAGTAAGATATATTTTTTAAAACTTGTATGTATTAATCTATGGAGTTAGGAGAGAGCTCCTGGGTATGAGTGACTTGGAGTATAGGGTACTGGGTAGTAGATTTATTATAAAGTTTCAAAAGAAAAACCATCTCGCCACGGGCTACCGCCTAAGGGCACTTCGGTACGCTTCTTCCTGCTCCGCTGCCTCCCTTAGTTGGGAAGGTGTCTTGGACACACGTGGTCTCAATGTCCTCGTTGACGGCGAAGGTGTAGACACTAAATTACCCCGGGACGTCCTCGTAGCGCGCTTTTTTGGTGTGGGGACAGGAAGATCGTCGTCAGAGTCAGAGTCAGAGTCCATGATGTCGCCCCTTGCTCTCTTTTTGGATTTGACCCGAGCCGATACTTTGCGAATCGGTGGCCCTGTATTGGCAGCGGCCTTCGGTGCTGACGATGAGGCGCTGCTGGAAGCGCCAGTATGACTGGTGGCAGTGTCGTTGTTGGCGAGTTTCAGTTTCACGCGTGTGGCCCGGGGCACTATCTTTATTCTAGGAACATCACCGGCGTCTCGGTCGCTTGTGAGACTAGGCGGGGGCCGATACGTATCACTGAAAATTTCTACGCCATCATTGTTGTCTGTAGCATCCCCGTTACTGGGGAATTGACTGGCTGCATCTTCTGCCAGTTCTTGCATAGTCTTAGGAGCCGGTCGCAGATTGTTGTGGTCGGCGAATTGCGGTTGAGTAGTACCTACTTCATCAGCTTCTTCGAGTCCGTCTTCCGAGTCGATATCCATCATTTCTGGTTCATAAGATAAGCCCTCTGGTTCTAGCACTGAATTGGTCGCGTGAGGCTCTTCATGTGCCTTCACTAGCTGGTCGAGAGGTTCATGGGGATGAGAACTGTTCGTTGTAGTCACCATTGGCTCGGCAGGTTGATACTTATACCGCGGCAAATGGAACGGCTGCACCACGTCGTCGGCTCCGACAACAAATCCACCACCCCCACCCGAATCCTCGCTGGGATGCGACATCGTGATAACGATATCCTGTCGAGTTGCGTCAAAACAGAATGCCAAATTAGCGTCAGCATCATGTCACGAGAAGCGACGGCGACATGAGCTCGCAATAAAGGACAAACCTTGGAGGTTCCCGGCTGCCCGTCATTATTTGTATTGACCATGTCATCCTGGGAGTCTTGTTCCTTGTAGGGTTTTGTCGCATATTGTGCTTGGAGGCGCTGGCGAATACGAAGGCCATGCACTAGCCGAGTCCATTGCTTTAAGACACGCTCTTCACGTTTGACCCGGGCCTTCTCTTCCGCGTCTTGTTCGGCTTCCCAATATGCCTTAGAGGAGAAGACGTATCAAAACGCTGAAAGGCTGGTTTTTGGCACCTTACCTCAAGTAGAGCAGATTCGTTGTCTTGGGCAACTACGATACCCTCAATAACAGGGAACGCCCGACGCTTCTTAAACTCGAAGCCAACCTGGTATATCTTTAGATTTTCGTTCGCCCGAGCAGCCGACGAAAAACGTTTTACGCACCACAGCTTCGGCGAAATCGAAACCCAACTTTTTAGCTACTTTCGCGATACCTTTAACTGTCATCATTATCTATCAGAAGCCAATACAAATAACCAAACTTGAAGGAGGCACCCACAAGGCACATGCACGCCTCCATGTGGAAGCATCGAAGGAACATACAAATCGATATTTCCAAAATTGTTCTTTGGAACCTTACCCTAATAAACCAATGGTAATAGAGAGAAATCACAGTCCAACAGAATTCCACAAATGACGAAACGATTCTTGTCAGATTCTGTTGAGAAGGATGGTCGAAGGATGGTGCTTACGTTGAACACCGGATCAGGTACATATGGCTCTGTTTGACTCCTGGCATACAAACCTTGCATTGTGTCTGTTGTCACAGCAGAAGCGGGATCCCCAGCCTCTTTGAGTTCGTCCTTCATTACCTCGAGTTCGCGCATTCGATTAATCGTGCCTGCGCGAATTTTGACCAGTTTCAATGGCTGTGTACCCTCTCTGACCATCCGACCTTCACTACGCATCCAGTTCTCCGCCGTCTTGAGAGAGATAACAGCAGACCGTGGGTATACAGGCTCGCCCCGAAATTTGCCAATTTCTGAGGTGTCTGGTGGAGGTGGATGAATCACTTGATTTTGCTTGAGATGTCGCGTTAACGCATACCTGTCGTCAGTTGAAATATATGAGCTCTGATGTCACCGTTCATATAGAGATAGCTATGCACAGTGGATGGTCTTTGAAACCAGATATTGTCATCGGCATCCCTTCCATCATCTGTGCCGCCTCAAGCTCCTCGTCCTCCACGTCATCGCGATTCTGGCAGCTATTGTTTAATTCGGCTAGTCACATGCAACGGAGAGGAAATCGTACGAGTCTGTAAGGCCGACTGACCAACCCGACAATAGTTTCCCACCACGCTAGGCGGGCCTTTCCCCCTCCACCAATGGTGCTACTCCCTCCTTGCACCTTCGCAATCTTAGCACCGAATTCCCTTGCATACCGCCGCGTCACATCACGCGCAAATCCATCCTCCTCAAAAGCTAACACGTACACCATCCTGTTCTCCTGCCGAACGGACCTATTTGGGGTTATCGCACCCACCGCCCGTCGGTTCAGCACAGCAGCATAAGCCTGAGGAAATAGTGGAGAGTTGACAGCAGGTGCACCGATCGAATTGATAGGTGTAGGATCAAAGACTTTTCGCTTGTTGACGATGCAGCGTATGGGATCAACGGGTATCCAGCGGGCATCGGGGCGAGAGAAAACTTCTGTCCAAAAGACGGGTGGTGTAGTGGTGGGGTCTGGAGAGACTATGTACATGTGTCTTCGTTGGTACAACAGGGCTAGAAAAAGATGATAGAAATTTACCTAGTTTACTTGGGCCCGGTTTAGGGGCACTCCCCAAGACATGTCCCTTACTTTTCGTCTTGCGCAGTCTTATAACTGGTGCTGCCTTTTCCTTTCCTTTAGCCTTCTCACTTTTCCGAACGGGCGCTCCGTCTAAACGCTGGCCGTCGCCAGTAAAGACAGCCCCACCTTTGCTTGGGCCTTCAGAGTCGGAACGCGAGGTGGAAGCCTGATCGCCTTTATCTTCCAGATTCTCATCATCCGCTCCGCTCTCAGCCCCTGTATCTTTCCCTTTGCCCTTGCCTCCCTTAGGTTTCCTTGTATATGTAGGTTTCGGTTTTCCAACATTGGTTTGCCATGGAACACTTTGCAAACTGACTACAAGGCGTGCGGGTATGCCAAGGGCACGACAAAGAGCTGTGAACAGTTGCGCGCTAACGTCCCTCGACCCACTTTGCATCAACGCATGCTTCATAAGACTCTTGACGCTGCGTATTGGTTCGTGATCATATCCCGTCAAGTCCTCGATGTCCTCAATATCGGGAACAGCATCTGGGTCCGTTAAAGGGAGACCAAGCTTTGCAAGTTTAGCTTCCACATCCTCATACGTTCTGTTCCGAATGTGGCCTTCTTGGGCCACTTCAAAGTACGATGACCACCATTCTGCGAGATTGGTGATAGCTTGTTCGAACATTCGACCCCGTTGGTTCTGGTCTGGCACCCGAGACTTGTGTATCACTGCGAAGGCATTCTGAAGCATCAATGGTGCGACTGAGAGCAGTCGAGCCTATCCAAAGATAAGGTATGTGCATTCCGTACTTGATTAGAGACATACGTGCAGCAGCTCGTCATTCAACCATTTATTACGAATCAAGGCGTTCCCAAGTAACACAACTGTGTGCACCTTATGACAATCTATTCGTCTGAGGCGTTCGGCGTGTGGTATTCCCTTGAACCTGAATCACAAAAATGTCAACACGTATTTCAAGCCAAGGAGGTGAGATCAAAACAGACTTGCTGGTAGCCGCGCCTTTCTTCGAACGTGAACCTGCTAGGGGGATAGTGATTTCGATGTTTTCTCTCTGTTCAAGTTGATGCTCGGGAACTTCAACCTCTTCCCAGTCAAAATCATCCTCGCTATTTGGCTCAGTAAATGGGTCGTTCTCTGGTGTAGAAGCCATAATTCGTGTGAACTGCTCCAGACCGTTCTTGAGCACTGTCACGGTCGGATGACTCCGAGTCCTCTAAGGAATTTACACGCTATGTCACGCGTTGGTGACCATCTGCTGACTAACGTCACATATCGGTACCGCCCTGAGAAGAGCCGGAACCGCGTCCTACACAGAAGTACCAGTGCACCACTTAAAGTACACTTAAAATTCTACTTATATGAAATAGCTAAATCAACTGAAAATCGACTAAAATAGAATTGGCAGAATTGTCATTGCTTAAATGAATTTGAGGGTGGCGGCAAGGTGGCGGGTGTCGTTAGGCGGTGGGGCGGGGTGTTACCTAATCAAGTCAACTGCCAAGATTTGAAATCGGTTTATTACACCAGATTACGAACACAGCTGTATAAAGGCGCAATCGTTGACTGATGCGATGGCCTCTATAACTCCCCGCATTTCTGGCTTCTGGGAAGACGCCAGAATGACTAGCTACTTTCCTGACGACGAGGGAGAAGAAGGAGACGCAGAACAACAGAACCTCATATCAGACGACGACGAACTTCATGACGGACGTACGCCGGTACGGTTTCTAGATATGCGGTTAGAGGCAGTAATATGACACGTTTATAGCTTGACAAAACGATAGACCGCATTGGGATGGGGAGTTATCAGTGGACATTGCTGTCGTTATGTGGGTTCGGTGAGTGCGAGAGCCTCCGTGAGACGCTGGCGCTGAAAGTCTTGAAACATATGAAGGCTGGATGGCAGACAATGTATGTATTGTCCGTGTTCTTCGTGGCCGTTGTTGACAATGCTCTAGATGTGGATTCAAGCCGTAGCAATCATCCTTCCCCGCGTACAACAGCACTATGATGGTTTGTTGTCTGGTCAAGAAACGTCATCAATCTAAAAACTTAGATACAGTACCGGACAGCTACATTGGAACCGTGTCATCGTCGATGTTTGGTGGTATGATGTTCGGTGCGATAGGTTGGGGTACATGTGCGTAATACGCTGTTGAAGTCGACTGACAGCGCTAGACCAACTCTTTTGCACAGGTTCTGACATTATGGGTCGAAGTACGGCCTTCAATGCAACTCTATGCTTTACTGCACTCTTTGGACTTCTGGCGTCTTTCACCAATTCCTTTCCTGCGTTATGTGTTGTTCTTTTTTTCTTGGGGAGTGCCGTTGGAGTGCGTTCCTCTCTGCCGTCTATTCATCTACCCTAATATCTCTTCCAGGGTTCAATGCCAACAGATGGGACCCTACTGCTTGAACACATGCCTAAGTCAAAACAGTACCTTGTCACCGCACTATCCGTCTTCTTCTCGGTCGGTGCTGTCCTCTCGGCCATAGTCGCACTCCTTGTTATACCCCGCAATTCATGCCTTCCCAACAACCCTTGCAATGTAGATACCGACAACCAAGGATGGAAACATCTCCTCATGGCTCTTGGACTCATAGTACGTGGTTATGCCACCGATTTGCGTACAATATACTAATTTGACCGAAGACTCTGTTCATGTTTCTTGCCCGCATCGTTTTTTTTCGCCTACACGAGTCGCCTCGCTACCTTGTCCATGCTGGTCGGCATCTTGAGGCAATAGAATCTCTCCAGATGATCTCACGCTTCAATGGCTCAAACCTAGACCTTGTTTTAGAAGATGTCCGTGACCACCATCACCCCATCGTCGCACCCATAACCGAAGCCCCTACTTCCGCCATTCCACGCCCAAATTATAAAAAGCACGACCCACGTCCTCGCGCAACCTCCACTACAATATTCAGTGCGGCCAATGTAGACGGTGAAGCCTACCTTTCCACCCCGTCTTCGGCGACCACAGCTGTGCCAACGACAACAGACGGTAATGGCCGTCCCACGCTCATCACCCAATATAGCTCCACCGATGCCACTCCCACCTCTCTTGAAGGCCATAAATTTGCCACCCCAGCTGAAGAACATACAGCTTTCTTCCCTGGGCCGACTTTGCCCGATCTCGAACGTGATGACGTGGAAGTTAACGCTAAGGCTACCACACCTGTGGAACCGTCGCAACTCACACGTGCTACACCTCATTCGCCATCTCGTAGGCGTAGCCGCCGCATCTCGAACGCATCCCGCCGTGCGTCGTCTATATATGAGAAGCGCTTCTGCGAGGCGCTGCCCCGATGGATAAGAAACCCATTGTGGGCGTGGTGGGACCGCGTGATGATGGTGTTGGCGCCAGAGTGGCTTCGGACGACGTTGTTCGTGTGGGCAGTGTGGTTTTCTATGTCACTTGGTATGTCTTGACTGCTTTTCGATACATTCTAATGCTGAGAACGTTGCTGTACAGCGTACACCATGTTTAATGTGTATCTTCCGAAGTTGCTGGAGACGAGGACAGGGTCTGGGAAGGGTATCGCTTCTGCCGAGGAGGCACAGACGTTGGAGGAGTCGTTGTGGGATGTCGTCATTTTTACCGTTGGAGGGTGTCCTGGAGCCATTGTATTTCTCCCTTCTGGTTCTTGAAGTGATGGTCTACTGACATCTGTTCCCGTAGCTTGGTGCATACTTGATAGAATCTCCCGTGGGCCGCCGATGGTCATTAGCAGGGAGTACATTTGTCACATCATTCTTTTGTGTGGTCTTCGTATTGGTGGAGTCTACGTGGGCTGTGAGGGCGAGTACAGTGGGGATCAGTTTGAGCGCCACAGTAAGATCACCCATTGTTTTTTTTTGTAGTGTGGCCCAGTTTGACCGAAGTTGTTTGCTGTATAGGCCATGTGGGCTGTCTTGTATGGGTGGACCCCCGAGATCTTTGGAACGAAAGGTACCTGTGAAGCTTACAACGACAAACGCCCTACTGACACGAATCCTACAGTGCGTGGAACGGCATGCGGAATTGCATCTGCCCTATCGCGAATGTAGGCGAATCTTTCCTTTTGCAGTTCCTCGACGACTCAATATGGCTTTTCCAGAGGAGGCATGATCGCGCCCATGTTAGGCGGAGCCCTCCTGATGATGGATCGCTCCGTTCCTGTCTATACCAGCGTCGTCATTTTCGCTATCGCTGGTTTATGTGTACTGATGCTACGCGAGGGGGAGGGTGACAGTGGGAACCGTCCCGAGGGCGAGCGCACACTCGTTCATTGACCTTAGCTTCCTGTGGTGCACGTGTAATCCAATATTGTACCATACACCGATTTTAGTTTTTAACTGCACAAGTATAATCATTGCATGCATCGTAGATATTACGGCCCTTATGTACCCTGCTCTTCCTTCCGTACGCGATAACGACGTTAGTGCCTTTCCATGTCTTTGTTTGTTACGTAAACCAACTGTACTTTCTCCGTAAGTGATACAGGGCTTGTAGCCTCGCTTGAGTCAATATCTGGCGGTCCATCCGATAGGCTGCCGTGGATAAAAGGTCGCATTTGAGAGCATGGGCGGTCACCAGCTCGACACCGTGGTGATATCTAACCACAACGGTCCTTGTCCTTGGTTGCTTGAGCTCAATCTCTTATCTTGGGTTAGTCAATGAGCGTCCCAAACGGGTGTCCAAACCTGAGCAGATATTAATCCTGGCCTTCGCGAGGGGATATGAGAACGGCTAACCACAGATGGTTTACCACAAGCGGTATCCTCAACATAATCCCATCATCAATCCTGTAGTGCCTCGATTTCAAGTGTGCTTTTCTGAAGGTAAGTCTCGTAGGAGTCTTGATATGCAGCTGTATAACAAACTCTGTGAGCATTGCCGCACATTGGAAGGAGAAGATGCGTACCTGGCGTTTTGGCATGTGCTCGGTACTTTGCAATAATCTCTCTGTTATGCTCGATCGCAGCAAGTTGCGCATGTTTTATAGTTCCTGTATAGAATTAAGTCAACATAAATGCGACAAAAGCATTGATATAGATAAAGGTACTTCACCAGAAACGTGGATGACATGAGGTATGAACCGTATTCCCTCGATAGAGGACAAAAGCGTGACGGCGCCCCAGGCAATCTTATGGTGGTCTCTTCCGACGCGTATGATACAGATATTTGTGGTTGGAGAGTAATATTTCACTATAATATGTCTATTTGTCGATGGTGCTTCGAAATCTGAACGGGTATACAGCATACCTGTTAGAGACAGCCCTACAGATCCCCAGCCTGTATCGCCAAAGTTAGTTAATACACTTTGTTTCACGGCGGCCCATATGTGTTTTCCTTCTATATTGCTCAAGCCAGTGTTGCCTGGTATTTGATTTTGGCCGAGTGGAATGAGTTCAACCAAGAGCCAACGATTCTGTAGTGTGATGATAAATTATGTCCACCAACTAGCAAAAAAAGTTCTCATACCTTGAATCGCACCATGGCCCGGCTCGTAGTTGGTTGGGACTCAATTGACCTAGTGTTTCTCAAAGGTCTTAGCTAAACGGCGATTTGGGCTGTTTTGGGGGAATCGAGAGAGCTCCGAGAGGAGATGTTTGTAACAACAAAGGGATGTCGTCAAACCACTTGCTCCTTCCAAGGACCGTGACAGGTTATTTAAAAATCCTATCCTTAACAACATACCATGTACTCTAACATGGTGTGTGGAGTCTGGAGTCTGGACGACTTACAACAGTTCTTAGACAACATCCTTAAATTTTGGCGAGTACGCAAGCATTGCTAACCATTGTGAGGAGTTTTATTCAGCTGTTGCGTCTTTTCTCCAACTTTTCTGTGGCCAACTTCTGCGCATCGTCCGAGTCTGGCCAGGTCTGGAGCCCATGCCAACAGAGTTTCCTTACGCTCCCAGTAGTATTACAGCATCTGCTTCGATCTCAACCCTCATGTCAGGGCTTACGAACTTCGCTCCAACAATCATCGTAGCCGCAGGCCCAACCTCGCCAAAACTTTCCTTGAGAGCGCGTCCCACATCTCCGGTATCCTCATCAGCAGTGACGAACATCCTTATACGCGCCACGTCTTGACGTGTCGCCCCCAATGCCTCTAACGCCAGAGTGATCTCCGAGAATATTTTTAGCGCCTGTTTATACGCTGACTCCGGATGGAGGACGATGCCAGTTTTAGTGTCAATGGAGGTTGTACCGGAGACGAAAATGAATGGACCACGGCGGACAGCTCTGGAGTAGCCGAACTCAATTTCATAGGGGTTGGTGGTTTTGTAGTGCTGAGTCTGGTGCTGGGCCATGTTTGCTGAGCGCAAGCAATTTTTCGCTTGATTGCTTAATATGAGTTGGTATATGAGGGACGCTCAGGATGTCATTCGAGTCATTTTGTGTCACCAAGATTGGCAAAGATTGGCATCATAGATTCGGCTAGTCGAAATATTCGTAACAATTGCGACTGAGTACTTATCACGTATTTAAATTAAAATCAACAATATGTACCGCTGATGGCGTTGTTCCTGTGCTCTTGACCTGATACAGCACGGACAGTGCACCACTGGCAATCCTCGCGCGATCAACCGTGACCTCTCCGAACGCATTCAGGCCCGCTGCCACACCATCATATGCTAGCGCCCAGTCTGTCCACCCCGAAGACTTGCTGGCAGTAACGATCCGGACGAAGGGCATAACGACGTAGACATTGTCTGCACTGTCAAGGACAATTTGTGACCGACCAACAGATCCGATTGGGAATGGAATCTCTATCTTGGTGAATGCGCCGCTAGAGGAGCGATAAAGATGGAAGGCATATCCGTTGGCCGTACGATCAGTTACGTAGTTTGTGACGCATTGTCCGAAGCGACCTAGGAGGGTGTTAGTGGGCGAAATACTCAAAAATACATTAGGACATACCTGGCATGTAGGAAATGATGGCATGGATTTGTCCTCCGGAATCGATGGCTTGTGATTCTTGGTTCATCAAACCATGGTCGGCGTTCAAAGAGTCAACGATTATTCCAGCAGTGTTCACGTTTACTGGATTAGACCCTGAGGTAGCAATAGAGGAACCTGCACTGTTCTTCCAAGTACGACCTTTACGGAAGTTCTTCAGCATCAGCGTCACATAGATTGCGTAATGGGAAAGGGCATACCCTTGTCGTCTGAGTAGAAATAAACGGTATCATGGTTGGTCAGCCCACCGCTACTGCAAGACACACCACCAACTTGTTCTCTCCATGTCCCCGTGACATGCGTACGACTGGACCTATACGTAAATCCGTGGATGTACAGATTTCGCGCAGCACTGGTGACGCCGTTCGTGGATGTGTATGTTCCCGAAGCGGATGCCCACGATCCCACATTCGACCATTTCCCACCACTGTACTCCGCCAGCTGTGTGGCGCCGTTACCAGAAACTCCAGAGCGATAGACAAATTGCAGGAGGTTGTCAGGGGTGATGACGAACTGGGGGTACGTGACGGTCCTAAATGATTAGATGTGTTAACGTTGTTTATCGATAACACCTATTGACAGGCTTAGCGTACGTTCCGATGTTCAAACCGGCCAAAGTAGTGGTGATAGTAGCGAACCGGCTAGCAACCCAGCTTGCTCCACTTGTAGCCAGTCCCGCTTCCGAGCTCGTATAATAAAGTGTCGAGGAATGACAATCCATTGCCACGTGGATCTTCCCATCCGCGGGTGATACGCCGAGTGCAATTACATTATGGGAGTCGCTTGTTGAGAGTGTATGGGGTAGCTGCAGGGTCGACCAAGCGCCAGATGGGAGTTGTCGACGCGCGAGGACGGCTGTACGCGACGAAGTATACCAGGCGGCAAATTGGTAGTTAGAGTAGGTGAGAACGCCAGAGAGTTGAAAGGAGTTGACATTTACAACGCCATCATAGGAAATGAAGAAGACACCATTAGCATCAAGTAGGGAGTTGCCTGTGAGTGTGACCTTTGGTGCAGCTAAACAGAGGGATGTAAGGAGACTGGCAATGGAGAGGAAAATGAAGTGCAGATGCATCGTTCCCTCTTCAATGGGGGCAGATGGGGGATGTAAGGCGCGGTATTTTATGCACCATGGGACATGGTCTCATAGGTGCGAGAAGGTGCCGAAGGACGTTATGTCGCGTAAACTCCGGGGTGCAAAAACGGTCCGCCTCGACGTGCTTCGCTTGATGTTTTAAGAGTTGATACATTGTCATATGGCCATTTCTGTTGGGCTAGCGGACCGCCAACCAGTAAAATGACAGTTCCACCTCTAATCCCATGTTGCTATGTTTTCTGAGATTCTGTGAGAAGCCCTTGATGAATCATGCTTTCAGCCACGCTAGGACAAAAATAAGAACATAAAAGCATGGAAAAGCAGATCTAGACTGAAGGATTGAGTCGAATCCTCCCTGATCGGTGTAGCAATGCCAGATGTTATAGGAAGTTACTACGAACGGTGTTGACTTGCCAAAAGATTTGTAGGCCCTTTCACCGGCCCTGAATATAAAAGCTCTCACGTGAGTTACAAGTTGATCTAACTCAGGCTATCCCAGCCAAAGCTCTGTGCCGACTTCTGTCAATGCAGTTTTTCTCCCCGAATACCTTTCTCTCGTGCGTTTGGCCACGTCTGCTTGGCGGGAAACCCTTTCATCCTTTAATGTCCAATCATCTTCCATTTGTCCTGTATACTTCTCCTTGGCGACACTCCATTAGCCTTTTTGGTTGAAATAATCTAGGCACCGTTTGAGTATCTCCCATTGTGTGGCGTGTACGGTCACAATAAACGTGGAATCGATCTGCCAATGGAAGACTCTCTGAATGAGAACCTAGAGATCGGAAAGCATTGTGGTCAGGTTAGAGGTTTTTGTTTCTGTTGCCATGCTCCTCGTTTGTTTGAGTTGGAGCCTTGGATGGTAGTGTCTGAGCACTCATCCACTCCGAGTCCACACCCTACATTTACGCGGGGTACAAGCCAAACCGAGTTAGTATGTAACATTGATATGTATGACGTGTATGCTGTTAATCCGGAGCTTCGTGGCGGCATCGCGTGTTGCTCGTACTGGCGGCCCTGTGATCCAATCTTTCAATCTAATTCAGAGAAATCTTCATGTTGGAAACGAACCGATATTCTTCGGAGCCATTGGAGCACCGAGCGTGAAAAGGGTGAGTAGACTTAGAATTATCAATACAAGTCAGGGCCAGGACAGAGTTCCTCAGGCTTACAGATTTCCCTTTCTCCCGTCTTGGCTGGATCATCGGCAACAAATGCCCCCGAATGGTACGTGGCTATTGACTCCCTACACGACGATTCTTACTTTGGTGCTTGCTGGATTCCATAGATATCATTTTGAATGCTACTTGAATAATCCATACACGATCCTGTTTGAAGCTTTTTGTCGATGCTAGAACCCGCACTAGCCGGAGGACCTCGACCATGAGGCACTGATTTACGAAATTTTCAGGTACGCTAACCTACACGTCAACGACATGCAGGGCAATGTAAGGACCGTCTGGCAGTGACCTGGGATATACCTTGTGCCACGACGTGTAACTCCCATCTGCCACCCTTGCTTCCAGGCTAGCTGCCATCGACATTGACTCTACTTTATACCTATTTTGGTGGCCATGGTATATAAAGTCTCGCAACTTTTTGACGGGTGGCAAGCAGCAGCCGAAAAACATGACCAGCCAAGAAATTCCTTTCCTTTACTCCAACCATGGCCCATATATGAGCTCCAGAGCGCACATCGGCCTCACGCAACTCGATTCTGATCTCAAACATCCCGATCGTGCTCCAGCTATCCTCACAGCCCTACGTAGCCCAAAGGCTAACAACACTTTGTACGTCCTTCTCCCAATCTTGCTACGCGACTACTTAGAGTATTTGATGCAGTGATTTCATCGATGACTTCCTAATCCCATCAAACACAGCTGGCTGGGAAAACATGGCCAACAACAAGTTCTGTCAAGAAATGGCAAAGACGAAGAAAGGTGATGTCAGTATGCTTGGCCACTTCAAGTGGTACATGCTTGTGAGTCATCTGGCGTGGTACAACAGTCCTGCTTTTATAACTCACAACGTTTATAGCAAGACATGCTTTACTTGAAGAATTATGTTTATTGGAAGCTTGGCTTCTTCAGTACTGCCCCTTGGGATGATGTTGCAAGCGCGGCGGACAGCATTGGAGGCAGCGTCAACTTTGTTACCAGCATGACCAATAACACATTAATAGCACAACTTGGTATTCCGGCGGAAGCTATCAAGGCAGCCACCCCCATCGCTGAGCTTAAACAATACTGCGATTATTTAATTGAATCTTCTAAGAAGGATGATTGGTTCAGGTGAGCTTGTTCATACAATTTATGATGCATAGAAAGACTGATTGTGAGCGGTTCAGTGTTCATGTTGCCGTGGTCCCGTGCCTTGTGGTCTGTCTATAATGTATTTCCCTATAGCATACACCTATTAACCGAGACGAACGTCTAAAGGGCTATGAAAAGATCGCCAACAGGCTCTATCAGGACCCAACCATTGATAAAGGTAAAGGTCGATTGATTCTCTGCCCAGTATAAACTAAACTCTACCATCACGCAGAATCCACGTTTTATAAACTCTGGATCGAACCCAACCACGGTGAAAAGTCTACGAAGAAATACAAAGGTACGCATAACTTACATGTATGGGTGTCAGCCACAACGACAACTAACCGCCTTTCTCCAGATTTTTTGAACAAGTACTATGACCAATACAAAACGCCGGAACTAGAGGCTCATTGGAAGGATTTGTTTAAGAAATCCTGCGCGTTTGAGCTTGCGTTCTGGGACGTCTCCTTAAATCACACTCTCTGATGCTTGATTTATGTATTATCTCTGTAGGCTCTAGGTTTGTTATATCATGTACAATAAAAAGTTCTCCTGGTGCTTTGAGTGTCATGATCAGCCTTAGACGTCAGACGCCCACCCATTGATAAGTCCATTTACTTCGGATTACCCAAAAATCCTCTGGCTTCCTCTCAGAAATATTCTTGTTGGGCCAGCGATATTGTCTGTTCGTTACTTGTTTGCTCAGATAAAGAAATCTACTAAAAGTGGTCTGTACGGCAGAACACCAGATGAAACTTAAAGTGGTGGTACCGCGACCCGCGTGGAGCGAGTCAAGGTGCTTTCACTTCATTTCACGGCATTTCGCGACCGCGTTCGGAACATTGATCTGGTCGCAAAGTAGGAGTGGTGCAAAAGCATTGTTATAATATTGCGAGGCTAGTATATATATGCTCTAGGGTGTAATGATTGGGTATCTTAAACATGATCTATAGGGGGGGAAATGATAAGTATAGTCTAGATGGAAGAATGCATAGTACAAATGGGGGAATAACTTAAGTGTATCCAAAGATTGGTGAAGACATCGTTTAGGATCGTTAAATATGCATTAGAGTTGATGACGTGCGTTCAGACGCGCTGGACTGTCAGGACGGCTACGCGCCCATCCTGTGCAATACCGTGGTTGATACCTGTGGTATCCTGTAAGCGTTTAATCAAGGTTGGAAGGAAGCTTTTTAGACCTTCGCTTCCTGGGGGAAGAAGATCAATTTGCCACTCGAGATCAGCCTTCCACCATTTGCCTTTCCACCTGCTTCCAGAAGTTGCACGATCCACCAGCCAATCGCGTCCTAAGAAAACGATCAAATTTGTAGATCGTAAGCGCGAGGTAGCACGAACCTAAGTTATAACCGTTTGGTGCGATCTTGTGGTGCTTGCGTGAATTCTATGACATTATTAGTGAAATATCAGTCGAATAAAGGTCGAAAATTGATTTATTTTACCTCTTCCTTTGAAACACTGTCGAAAAGAGAACATGAGTGGCGCTGAGATGCCAGGTACGAAATCTTACCCGAGGAACCAAGCGCCACTATTGGCCATTGTACCATCTTGTTTCCAGGCTCTAAAATGGTTACCTCCTGTCCAGAATCCCTATCGTTGGCTTCCTAATTGATGTATGCTGTCTCAACACACCTGCAAAACTCTCCCAACACGTTCCCCACACTGGAAAGTAGTACTGTCGAGCTAGATATTGTTCGATCTTGCGACCATCGCCATCTCCCAGATCTGCCTCATGAAGTCTGCCGTAGTGCAGGCCAAGGCATTCGTCTGAAAAGCCGATAGACCTTTGCATAGATACACTGTTAAATGGAAGCACGATATTATTCAAAATATGGGGCTCACTTGGCATACTCATTGAACCCGTTATCAGTGAGGATGTAAGGGTCTGAATGAGCTGAGATTATAACGTTTAGTGGCTCTCCGAGTTTATTAGCCGTAGCATACTAGAAGGTGTGAGTGAAATGACGACAAGTATGACAGAACGGTGATCACATCTAGCAAACGTCCACCATTCAGCCGAGGGTCCAGCCATCCGCGTAATTCTGGTCCAGTCTCGCCAGACAGAACGGCCTGCTGCACTGGCAAAGCGACCACAAATAATAGGAGAAATGCGATGAAAGATATATAGCGTATCATGGTTAAAGGAGGGAGGAATAGGCCAGCTTTGCAGCTGGAGCAGGTGGAGACCTGGCTGCTCTAGCGCGGACGCAGCCTGTTTTTGATTGTAGTTCTTGACAGTGATCGGGCCGGAGTGTGTGACGCGGCGTGACCGACGGGAATACCGCCCTGCACCGTCACGGTTTGGCTTTCAGTGACTGTAATGGCTTCTTTCCTCCCAGAACCATCTCCCGCCCCAGTGCACGATATACACTCGTTTCTCAGTCATGACACCGACGACGACGACGCAGATACCGCATCCCAGCGTTCTATATCCCTTTCGTCACCTGCAGCATCACCCCGTAACTCCGCACTAAATGGCATTGCTCGTCAGACTGATTTTCGTGATCTGGGCTCGTCAAAACGAGAATCTCACCCTTACACCGTGGATACGGATTTTGGGTCCGATGCCGACAGTAACAGCATGTTCAGTCGTGGCCTCGAGCGACAGGGCACACCCGATTCCTCTACAGCCCCATCAATCTATTCGGATGAGCCTCATGAATATGACACTAAGCCAACATACCCACCGTCGAAACCCAACCGGGGGGATGATCGTGCATCAATATCCTCTTTTGCCTCTACCTCGTCGCGCAAAACACGCCCAGAGTCTTTGATTGTAAATCTTCCGAATGGACCAATCATCCTTGGAGTAGCATTGGTGGATTTCAATCATCTGGTATGCAATTGCCTCGTTGAATCAACCTTCTTACTCTTAATAAAAACTTTCTGGTAGATTGGACCACGGATAGAATACTCGCAGGGTGAAATATTCGAAGATGAGGAGATAGCAAAAATTCTTCCGTTCCTTGCACTACCCGATGGTGCACACTTGGTGCGCCCAACTTCATAACTCTATGCGCAATTCATCATGACGGGGCCTTTTAGAGTGCTGAGGACTATTCATATTTCCATCTCGTTCCGTCTGGACCGAATCCAAGCACAATCTTTGGAATCTCGTAAGTTTTATAGCAACGGCTGCGCCTAGACTCTGACCACCGTATTTCAGATGTAACCAGCAAATAGCATCATCTGCTTTACTTGTCAAAACATTGGACGTTACACGATCCATAGTGCAAAAGGCCGTGGTCGTTCTAGCCTCCAAACCAGTTTTTGGCCCAATTAGGTATGCAGAACCATCATCTTATGGTTGTATCGGCTCAAAAAAAACGGTGATACCAGAGACAAGCTTGGTGTCGTTACAACTGCTCTATTCAACCAGAGGCAGGAGCCATTCCCTGGTATATCGTTCCTTCGTTTTTAACGTTGATTGCAGAGATTTCACGGATGCGAGCATCCTCGATGACTTTGCCACTCAACTTGAACTTTCATTGAGGGGCCAACTGACGGAGAGCGGGCTTTATATGGGTAAGTGGCTCGTGATTAAAAACCTTGATAGTTTCTAATTGCTTATATGCCCAGGCACAAGTCTGTATGTAACCGCTATAGTCAATCTCTGATTCTACTAATGTGTACCAGCCGTGAACTGGTCCACATGTTTCGACAACGGACACTTGTGCTTGTCAAAGCTCTGATGCTCCAGAAACGAGTGAGCTATATATTTATAAACCAAAGCCTTGACATAATGTTGATTGTGCATGACAGATTATGTTCTACGGACATCCTGTAGAGCGGCTGTGCACTTACCAATATTCTCTTGTATCACTATTACCTGGTACGTATATTCCCTTGTACCCACATTGTCAGAATTCTTAAACATGGACACTGGTCAGGCCTATTACAAACACTTGATGACTGCGGTTCGCCTCCTCTTGCTTCTCGGGCACCAACACTTTCCCGTCCGACATCACTAAAGACATCTGATCCCAAAAGCATGATGGCCTTCATGGGCCTTCCGCTTGATATTTTCGGGAAGGTGCGTCTTCCTATTATGGGAAGCGCCCTATGTTGACCTCAAACACTTGAGTAGGATTCTTTTTTCCAGCCATATCTCCCTCTTCAGCAGCTTGACGTGTTACAAGAGACCGCTGGCTGGCTTTGCGGAAGCACCAATTCCATCGTTACGCAGCAGAACGAAATCGATCTACTTGTCAACGTAAGGATTGCATAATACCAAAATGTATAATCTAAGAAATTTTGTTTATCAGATCGAGACGGGCACCTTCGAGTTCCGGAACCCTCATCTGGAACGTTTAGCTGCTTTAACTGCGGCTGATCGTAAATGGATGGAGGAAATCGTGGCTGACGTCAACGAAGGTTGGAACGATCAGAACCCAACGCAAAGTATGCAGTACGTACTCTCCTCGTTCCATCTCGATGGTCCGTACATTTTGATTAAAGTAGGCGCGTTAGTTTCAAGGGGAGTGACGATTACTTGAGGACCAAGGTATATACCGTGCTATGCAGGGATCTGGTCTTACTGAATGTCTGGTCCAGTTTGAGGAGTATATTTTCGCTGCTCTATCAACAGTCAAGTACCAGGATTTCATCTCGAAGGGGGAGGGTGGTGGTGTTATAATTACAGGTGGAACAGGTCCGTTGTACTGACTCAACTCACTGGGTATCCTCTGATGATGCACAGGGGGAGACTCTACCTCTGCTGAAGATTTCAACCCACTGTGGATTGTTGATTTCAAGAGGACGAATGCATATGCAGTATGGAACCAGATTACTGATCCTCTTATTTTCGATATAATCGAGCCGAGGTACTATTATCTCTAACCTTTGATGTATAAATCACCCTCAAGTCTACTTTTTGCAGGCATCCATGTAATGAGAAACCCTCCGTCGTCGCAGATATTGGTCTCCGCCTCTCGGAAGGGATTCAAGACCTTAAACTGGAGCAACAACTTGCTCCAGCTCGTGAAGCCGTCTCACGTGCCGTCACTGTTGGCTCCGCCAACTTTTTCAAGGCCGTTGAAGGCGTTCGTGACCGATGGGCCCAGCGCACCGACTCATCTACAAGTAGCACGGGCAATTCGCTACCCAGCACACCAGTTGAAGTATCAAAAGCTGATCTTGATGGGATGAATAACTCAGCACGATCGCCGCCAACTGGTCTGCGTCCTTTCTCTCTGCGGACTTCATCAACGGATCCCACGACTCAGACGCTCACAACACCAGCACAGTCGCCCGCTGCTAGCCCCTCCAAGAATCTGAGAGAGTGGGGCGCTGGGATCGGCTCGTTCATCAGTTCACGTGCGCCTATGTTCACGATGGCCCGTAGACCTTCTGAGGATGGTGGAGCCGCAGCACAGGCCGTGGAATCACTAGAGTCAAAGCCTGTACCTGCCCCACCTCCTGAACCTTTACCCAAGGTGGATCCTGTTCCCAGAAGGCAGCCAACGATGCACGCAGCAGAGCCTATACCCAGGGTTGAGCCAGTGCCTAGGAGACAGTTCACGGCTAGAATTGATCCTGCACCTAGGGTAGAACCGGTAACTAGGAGACAGTTCACAGCTACAGTCGATTTGGTGACTAGGGTGGAGCCGGTACCAGAGACGGAGTCTGTACCCAAGGCAGTACCCGTACCCAAGACAAAGCCTCCGCCACCTCCAGTCCAGGTCCCTGTCATAGACCCAGCAGATGAGTATGAAAGCAACGGCCAGCTAACTCCACAACCGTTCAAGACCGTGGCACCCGCGATTAATGTCACGACACCTGGTGGTTCGAAACCAAACGATACCCCTGAGCCACGGACTCCTACTGTGGTGACGACACCGAAACCGCGAGCAAGATTAGCAAGGTCCAATACTATTGAGCGACCCACAGCAGGACTGTGGGAGGACAATGCGATGATGGATGATATCACTAAAAACTTCGGGGAGATTTCGTCAAAACGAACAGTAGGCAAGGCTGAAGTGAAGGTAAATCAAGAGGGGGTCGTAGAGAAGGAGAGAACAAGGAAGGATTCGACTGATACACTTTCGACGTATTCCAAGGATGAAGATGACCCAGAAGATGCCTACTCTGGGATGGCGCTTTGACCCCGCCCACTAGCATTATACTCGCTTGATACCACTGATTACCCGTGGACCTTTCGTTTCGTCACTGCTCCCTCAAATTATTGTACATCCTTTTCCTGCTGGGCTGGTCTCGGACAGGGCATGCGATATAGAGTAGTGGATGTTCACATAATTTGTACCTCATACCAAGTATTAACAATACAAACTGATCCAATGCCACTTCTTAGGCGTAATATAATATACACGATAGGTCAAGTGCGTGAAGTACAAGTCAGTATTGCGCCACGGAATCAGTGCTCGCCCATAGCTTATTCTGGGCTACCAATGCTCCACAGAAAAAAAAAGGGTTGCAGCCTATGTAAGGACGTCCTGTCCCGGTCATATCGTTTATGCTTTGACCACCAAGTTGCCCCATCCTTCCCATTGCAGAGTGTCCACCAGATCTACAGGAAAACTGGCCAGTTCATCCTCACCAAGGCAATACAACAATACATCCAATTGTCCTACATAGATGATAGGGACCGAGGTATTCTAGGTGGGGACCGATAACTAGGGGGAACATGGTTTGTTTGTCAAACTGTCAGATTCTAATAGTACTATGCCACAGAATATTGAGAGCGGACTCTTTGAAGAATTTGTATGTTCTGGCGAGATTAACAACTATTCCAAAGTTAGGAAATGAAGGGTTGGTTCCCGTCTCATGAGATCCTCAAAGATAATGGTGATTGTTTTTAACATCTTAAAGGCAAGGACGCGGGTTTTGGTCACGGGAAGTATTTAAAGCGCTGGCACGATGTCGTAAGGCAATTTGAACGGCGTTTCCAAAGTCTGAAGGTGTCGTAACTGAACTTGACTTTAGGTCTCGAACTTAGCATTCCTGTAATACATGTCATGGTAAAGCTGGAATAGGTACCTTGCTACGTACATCGAATGCATATAGCTATCAGCCAGTGGTACCAGTTACTGACCCCGAATGCAAGCTCATCTTATACATCTCCGATTCTCTAGAAAGAGGTGTATGCGCCTGCCGGAGCATCCAATTTCGATGTAGTTCAAATAATCGTGCGCTCCGTTGTGGCCAGTGACAGGACAATGAAGCGTATCATAGACGCCTTTCTGATGTACTAACATGCTGACGGCTGTTAACTGTGTAGATCTGGTGAATTCTATGCAGCGAAACGAACATAGTTATTCACCGAACTTGCCACGGGAGGAGCAGCTAACGTGGATGTCGACATGCTTCGATCTTTCCGCGTGCTTCATTCATCATGCTGCTATATTCCTCACTCCACCAACCAACTTCTTCCCGGAACAGCCCATTATTGTACCACATTGCCTGGTTGATCAACTGTTGTACGCGATTTTCATCCTGTACCGCAGAAATCTGGTCTTGAGAGTCATCCGTAAACGGCTTTGTCATCGTATAATGAACAATCCGTATCTCCTCCTTGATACCTCTCCACATCTCCGGGGTCTTCCACTTGATTGCTAGATTCGCATTATATGCGTACGGCAGGCGTAGTGCAGTTGCACCAAAGAATAAGTTCAGGAACGCCTGTTCCGCTTGTTGAAGGGGGTAAGTCGCTACCTCTAGTTTCGCCTTCATTGTCTCGAGGACTGTGGAAGACGGACGATAGGCCAAGACACCTGCGTTGAACGTGATAGAAAAACTCCGCACATCCCCGTAAACGTCAGGAACTGCAGCGAAATTGAAGTTCGTCTCGAACAGTTCATCGAAGTTACGCCGAACGAGTGTGTCTGCGTCCAGATACACCGCCCGCTCAACAGGCCCTCCCAAACTAGTCTCAAGACGATCAAGACCCCATATATTCAACTTGGTATACTGGTCCTTGAAACGAGGATGAACCCCCCGCCCACCATGAGGCGGTGGGATGAAAGGCACTGGGATAGGCACCCACCCAGCAGCGCGAACTACGCAAAGTGCTTCTTGGGATACCCGTCCCTCCAGGTATGGTAGAAGCAGTCTTGCAGTAACGTTGGCACGCTGGACGGAGTGACCCAGCACAGCGACACCAATGGCATATGAGTCACTATATAGCGTTGACACGACTGCACGTTTGGAGGATGCAGGTGGGGGCTGGTTAGTGATTATGGAGGGTGGATTTCTTGAGGATTGGGCTTCGTAAACATCCTGTGTGACTTGGGGAAGGAACGAAACTCACAGATGCTGGTAGCTTTTCAGAGGGCTGTATGGAAGCGAACCAACTAACACCCGCCGCCCAATCCACATGGTGACGGTAAGAAATGCCAAGACCAAAATTGAAATACCTATCCATCGAGGAAACCTCCGGCGCTGGGATGGTGGGTGGTTTGTCGGCAATGGTGAATAGATAGGTGTTCTCAAGAAAGAGAACATGACGAATAACAAACCAAACTGGAAAGGACGAATGTCAGTGTCAGCGGGAGCCGCTGAAGGCCGTGTAAATCAAATGATCATATCGGTTGGTGACAGCCTTAGAATGATATCTAATCTACTAATCTATCACTATCACTATCACTAATAATCAAATCAGGTAGACGAATGATTGGTTCAACCGCACGCTTGATCTCGCACTACGATAAGCTCTGCATCCCATTGTCTTCCCTTGCTACTAGTTGTGCCATGGAGTTTCCCACATCCAAGCGACCGCGTGGCCATAGTCGGAGGTCCTCTGGTGACCTGAACCTTGTTCAATTGGGACGATTTCAGACTTGCCTGGAGAAAATCCAGATGTATGTTGATGAGCTGAAAACTGTAGATAATGGGAGCTACAGTGACCTCGAGGAGGTCGTCGCTCTCACAACAGGTACGGAGGAAATAGTCAACCAAGTCAAGCAGTATAAAAGCTTGATGGAGGCTGAACCACTGAACCTCGACGTGAAGGTGGCTGTTCATCAATTCTTCCAAGTTCCTGGCTAAACATTCCACTTGATCTTGTAGGTTGTTTCCTTCTCCCATGTCACCCAAAGTATTTTGTCAGAGAGACTTGGTGTTTGCTGCACAAAGAAGGACATGAAACTAGCAAATTTTCACAAGGACTTTTCTGCAGTTATTCATCGTAACAAGTTGGCTCGTGATACCCTGGAGATTGAGAAAGTTGTCAACAACTGGCATCTTGATGTGTTTAATACAAGACTCATGTTCATGGACAAGACAGTCAACCACCAAGTGAGCCTGCTGTCTGATACATCATGCAAATTCAACATTTGTCCTCTTATTCAGACGGAAGCAAGATCCAGAATGTTTATTGATGTCTGGCTTTGGGAATCATTGGAGTTGATAAACCATGTCAACCCCAGTTATAAGTCTATATTGTTCCCTGAAATTCATGTCTCAGGCTCCCACACCAGGGATTTGAACAACCTGGTAAAGGTCTGCCATGGCAGACATGTAACTTATATCTCAGGATACATTGACTACCTTCTGTATAATATTACATTTCCAGCTGGTGGCATTCAGGATGTGGGCCAAGGTGAGCTTTGTTCCCATTGTGACTTGGAATGGAAAGATATCTTATCTACTCTCAGAAATGAGTATCATGCTAAGTGGTGATAATGACATTTCTATAATCACGGTTTTGACACCGTTTGATACATTCTGTGTTCTGGAAGCCAAAAAATTGAAGACAGAACTAGAAAGACATATCCCTCAAGTTATTGCAGAATGCCTAGGAGTGTGAGTTTAATTCAAATCCATGGGCTCAAGCAAGTAATGCTGATAATAATTGTTTACTAGATCTACTAAACAGTCAGAGTGCGCTTGTCATCTCTGAATCTCTGATGATCAACACCTTACCAATCAGTATTAATAGCATGTCAGATTTTGTTTCAGACCAATTTAAAAACATACCATTTGTTCTCACAAATGGAACAGAATGGCTTTTTGGACTTGTGGACTCAGAGGCAAAGCATTGCTATTGGGTTGAAAAATTCTCTGTTGGCCCCAGCCAAGATCATGGGAACATCAGAGCATTGATGTCCATTATTCTACATTGGGTCAGTAAGAAAAACTCTATACTGATAGTCAGCAAAGATATTCACAAATTTCACTTCAGAGCATCCAAGACGGTGCTGTTCTCAAGGCTACCATATTGTCCCTTTGAAATATAATCAATAATATTGGAGTTATCAGGCTGATACTGCATTGTGCTTGGTATGTACCATCATGCTCTGCCATGAAAGCTTGCTCTGTAGTTCTTTATACCAAGGTAACATATGTTGCACTGCTCCATAAGTCATAGTAAATTTGTCACCTACTTATTCCTTTGCATTGCTCCAGAGTCTGGGTTTGGTGGTATTGTTTTTCAATAATTTCGTGGTGTATTTTACAGTGGCATGGATATAGAAGTAGGATTAGATTGTCTGAATTATGTACCTGAATACAAGTATAAAGTGAAGAATGAATTATGAGATGTATACAGACTTGAAAGGGGGGAATTTTTGTCCACATGCAGACAGGCTCAAGGTGTATAGAATGTGATACAAAGATTTGTCTGGTAACAGCTGCAAGATAAATTTATCATATATTATTAATTAATGAAACAGGGTCCTCACTAAGAGGCACTAGGATAATCATATGACATGTAGAGTTACATTTCAGTATGTGTTATTCATTCACTTTGTCCTTGACCTACTAATATATATAATGTAGTGGTTACCTGCCCTGTCCGTTTGTATTGTGTTCTTAGTTTAGATGCTCATTAGCTGTGACATAAGATAAGGAGAAGTATCAAGAACCACAAGGTCACTTAGAAACCGTATCACTATTCTTCCAGTTTCTTCATCCATGGAAAGGGGAACGACACCCCAGTGATGCATGAGGGTAAGGTCACCAAGGGACACACTCGAAGTATGAATCTCACATGGCTTTGTGGCGGAGACATCCCACGAAACACTGATAGTGTCAATCAACTGAGGTGTAAAGGATACAGCCACCTTCTCAAGGCCATTGTAAGACACCAGGGTCGTTTTGGGGAGGTGTAAAAGGTCCACAAGGTGCGGTGACTGATTAACATCATGTGGTACTATGAAGCCATGTATTATCTGTCCAGAATTGAGAACAAGATACGTGGCTTGATCATCCGACGTAGATTGGAGATCTCTCATGCATTGACGTATCTCACCGGGGACAGTACCGTTGATTGGTAGTTTCCACTGAGGTATCGAGGTAGTTGCAGGAAAAATGGGTGTAATGGGTTCTTCATTGGCCATCGTGGCGATGTCGTAGATCGAAATCGACATGTGAGAAGTCGCGAGCAGTCGATTCCCTGGCAGTATATGTAGATATTGCTGAGGTAGGTAGAATGGTTAGACATTACATATTAGTACTTTCTAGTAGAACACACACCGTTTCTTCATCAGGGAATATGACCTTTCGCCGATGAAGACAGGAGGTAGACTTCGTCCAGTCAAATACCTCAATGTACGTACGGAAAGTTGGCGTGGACATAAGCCGGGCAATGAGGCAACCCCGTAAGCTGATGCAACCCACCGAACCTGGTTCTGCAGCCGAAAACGACTCCTGACGGACAGGTGATAAAACTGCGTCACGCCCATGACCGCTCAAAGCGACATTCAATATCACAATGTCTAAGCCAGTGCGTGGTACTCCTGCATATGGCAGTCAGGACACCGTTAGATATACTGGAAACGAGAGACTAACGAGAATTGTACGTGGGGGACACGGCCAAATTAAAAGATAAGTTGGGGGTAGTTTCGTCAATATCCACGGTAATATGGCCAACTCGTTGGTCTCGTGGACCTATCAAGGCGGTACTTCGCATTTGCGAGTCATCTAAATCATAAGATGTCACAGAGCCATCGTTACCACCCACAAGGAGCCATCGGCCGCCTCGAATAAGGTGAAATCCCCAAGGAAACTCGAATTTTATCCGGCGCGTGAAAACAGGCTTCACCCTCCCACGGCGCCATTGTAAATCTGCACTTCTGCGCTTCAGGACCCAGTCTTCTAGTTCTTTGGGAGAATATGATTCCAGAGGTTCTTCTAATATCACAGGTCGTTTTTTCGGCGCCTTATATAGATGGTATTGATTCGTCCAAACAGTCCGAGTTTTTGATACCTGGTTAAGACGCTTGCAAACCTGGTGCCGTAAGTTTGAACGGACTCATTGGGTGGAAAAATTAGTACCCACTTTCCGCATTTGTAGTAGATCACTCCAATCCAAGCTCTTGAGTATCTCTGTAATAATTTCCAGTGGCAGTGTAGAAAGGGCATAGAGAGGGCGAGTTTCTCTGTTCTGATCTCCGTAATCAATTACAATCCAATTTAAAAGGATGGAAACACACTACCATTAACTGGCGATTCCACGTCAAGAGAGGTGTCAATGAACTGGAAAACCATTTTTTAAAAATATTCTCCAGATGCTTAATGCTCAAGTTTTCCATCGCAGATGAAAACCGCAGTTGGCGTTCACCGCCGCCAATTGATTCTATCCTTCAACAGGGGATTGAGAAGGTTTGTCATACACTTGGTGAAAGAAGACACGTTTGTCGTCTGCGTCGCGAAGGGTCCGGTGCTGACGGGCTTAAGATAGAAGACACGGGCAATGACAGCAATAAAGGCCTTGCCTGGAGAGCTTTAGTATGCGGCGGCAGTTGGAAAGAAAAGAGAAGTCATTGAAGATCCCACACGTGACATGTTGACATACGGTCCGAACTTGGAAATCCTACTTCTCGCCCCCATTCACCCTAACCGCCACTACCATGTGGCAAAGCTCAGGAAGGGGCCATTGGCATTCAAGTTGATGGTGACTGGTATGTTCTACCTTGGCTTTACATGAAGTACTCGGCTATGAGCTAACGCTGCGTGCAGAATTTATCACTCCCCGAGAAGATATATTGTAGGAAACGCAAAACTTAGTCAAGATGCAATTCCACAACTACTACTAGCCTCAAGCGCTTCGTGGGCTATATATCGTTATATACTACTCAGAGTGTACGGTCTCAGGTCTGCATTCAATAGAAGGTTAGAACTACTGGAGAACCGCGTAAGCTGTCCTTTTTGTGTAGGACAGACTTGTTAGATGAACTAGGATATTGGCAGGATCATAACTACGGAGGTTCTGACACCATCTACAACAATCCAGTCTGCGCACCTCGTCTCATCAACTGTCGCAATGGCTACTATACCCTGAACTGAGCTCTTATTGTGATTTCGAAGGCATAGGAATATACACATGTACGTTTTCTGAGAGGTCTGACTCGCGCCCTGGAATATACATGTGTGTACTCATCATCCGCTAACTTTCGGCATCTTAGGTTGTGATAAGTCCGGGCAATCATATGGGTGGTATTCCTATAAGCGTCAACGCCTCAACTAACGACAGCTGTTCTCTAGGGAAAACCCACATCTGTCTTTGTTTATGCGAAGGTTAGCGGATATATACATACTTCACTTCTTAGATGCTGATTCTATTTCCAATTGTTCTCGCCATCCGAACGCAGGCTATTTGGCGATGGAGCTACAAAATGATGTTCTTCCTGACCATTTTGGTCCTGATGGTATGGATATTGAACCGCCCGCCCATTTACATGACATGTTTTCTCTTCTCAAATACTGGAATCACAAGTGAAACATTGTAAAACCGAAGACAGAGCTTAGCTAGTTTCACAGTAAAAGTAACCAGTGATTTTACTTGTGATCGTGACCAATTCCCGCCCTACTCACCTCTGACAATTTTCCGCTGCTAATTGGTTCTCACCTCGATAAGGTTAGAACAGGTGCCAGTACCGAACAACTAACAGTCAATATTATCCACTGTCCATATGTACCGTCCTAACATTGCTGCGGCAATACCTTGAACCGCTTTTCAAGTTTGCGGTATTTGTCGGACATGAAGTAAGGGGAAGTATCAAGAACCACGAGTTCACTTATAAGACGTATCACGATTCTTCCAGTTTCTTCATCTAGGCAAAGGGGAACAACACCCCTGCGATGCATGAGGGTAAGGTCACCAAGGGACACACTCGAAGTATGAATCACGCAGCGCTCTGCAGCAGAGATATCCCACGAGACACTAATAGTGTCGATCAACTGAGGCGTGAAGGATACAGCCACCTTCTCAAGGCCATTGTAAGACACCAGGGTCGTTTTGGGGAGGTGTAAAAGGTCCACAAGGTGCGGTGACTGATTAACATCATGTGGTACTATGAAGCCATGTATTATCTGTCCAGAATTGAGAACAAGATACGTGGCTTGATCATCCGACGTAGATTGGAGATCTCTCATGCATTGACGTATCTCACCGGGGACAGTACCGTTGATTGGTAGTTTCCACTGAGGTATCGAGGTAGTTGCAGGAAAAATGGGTGTAATGGGTTCTTCATTGGCCATCGTGGCGATGTCGTAGATCGAAATCGACATGTGAGAAGTCGCGAGCAGTCGATTCCCTGGCAGTATATGTAGATATTGCTGAGGTGGGTGGAAAGGTTAGACATCAAAAATCAGTATTATCTAGGATAAGACGCACCATTTCTTCATCGGGGAATATGACCTTTCGCCGATGAAGACAGGAGGTAGACTTCGTCCAGTCAAATACCTCGATGTATGTACGGAAAGCTGGCGTGGACATAAGCCGGGCAATGAGGCGACCCCGCAAGCTAATACAGCCTACCGAACCTGGTTCTGCGGCCGAAAATGACTCTTGATGAATAGGTAATAAAACTGCGCTACGCCCATGACCGCTCAAAGCAACATTCAATATCACAATGTCTAAGCCAGTGCGTGGTACTCCTGTACACGATAGTCAGGGCACCGTAATATACATTGGAAACAAGAGACTGACGAGAGTTGTACGTGGGGGATACAGCTAAATTAAAAGACAAGTTCGGGGTAGTTTCGTCAATATCCACGGTAATATGGCCAGCGCGTTGGTCTCGTGGACCTATCAAGACGGTGTTTCGCATTTGCGAGTCGTCTAAATCATACGATGTCACAGAGCCATCGTTACCACCCACAAGGAGCCATCGACCACCTCGAATGAGGTGAAATCCGCAAGGAGATCCGAATTTTATCTGGCGCGTGAAAACAGGTTTGACCTTTCTACGACGCCATTGTAGGTCTGCACTCCTGCGCCTCAGAACCCAATCCTCTAGTTCTTCGGGAGAATATGATTCGAATGGTTCTTCTAATGTCACAGGGCGTTTTTTCGGCGCCTTGTATAGATGGTATTGATTTGTCCAAACAGTCCGGGTCTTTGATATCTGGTCAAAGCGCTTGCAAACCTGGTGCCGCAAGTTTGAGCGAACGCATTAGGTGAAAAAATTAGTACCCACTTTCCGCATTTGCAGTAAATCACTCCAATCCAAATTCTTGAGTATCTCTGTAGTAATTTCCAGTGGTAGTGTAGAGAAGGTATGGAGAGGGAGAGTTTCTTTGTTCTAATATCCATGATGAGTTACAATTCAATTTAAAAGGATGGAAGCACATTACTATTAACTGGCGATTCCACGTCAAGAGAGGCGTCAATGTGCTGGAGAACCATTTTTTTAAAATATCCTCTAGATGCTTAATGCTCAAGTTTTCCATCGCAGGTGAAAACCGCAGTTGGCGTTCGCTGTCGCCAATTGATTCTATACTTCAACAGGGAATTGAGCAGGCTTGCCAATGTTGTTCGAGTCATACACTTGGTGAACTCGAAAGAGACACCCTTGTCATCTGCGTCGCGAAGGGTCCGGTGCTGACGGGTTCAAGGCAGAAGACACGGGAAATGGCAGCAATAAAGGCCTTGCCGGGAGAGCTTCAGTATGCAGTGGCAGTTGGAAAAAAAAAAAAGGAAGTCATTTAGAGATCCCACGGGTGACATTATGATGTTGACATACGGTCCGAACTTGGAAAGCCATTGGTGTTTCCCGCCCCACTGAAGCCTTGAAGCCCAGATGTTCACCCATTGCCTACTGGAACGATATTGATCTGCTTCAAATCGCTGTGGGCTCATAGCAAAGCTCAGGAAGGGGCCCTAGCCATTCGAGTTGATGGTGACTGGTATGTTCTACCTTGGCTTCACAGAAAGTGTACTTTCTGCTATGAGCTAACACTATGTGCAGAACCTATCACTCCCCAAGCCCAAGAAGATATATTGTAGGAAACGCAAAATTTATTCAAGAAGATGCAGTTCCACAATCGCTACTGGCCTCAAGCGCTTCGTGGGCAATATATCGTTATATATACTACTCAGAATGTACGGTCTAGAAATTTACTGGGGAACCGCGTAAGCTGTCCTTCTTCGTGTAGGACAGACTTGTTAGATAAACTGGAATATCAGGATCATAACTACGGAGAATCCGATACCACCTACAGCAACCCAGCCTACGCACCTGCTATCACCACAACTATCACAAAGACTACCGTACCCCCAGCTGAGTTCTTATTTTGGCTTAGCTTACTTTCGAAGGCCTAGGAATATATGCATGTACGTTTCCTGAGAGGTCTGACTCGCGTCCCGGAGTATACATACGTGTATTCATCATCCGCTAACTTTCGGCGTCTTAGGTTGTGATCAGCCCGGACAATCATATGCCTTTGGGTGGTATTCCTATAAGCGTCAACACCTCAACTAACGACAGCTGTTCTCTAGGGAAAATCCACATCTGTCTTTGTTTATGCGAAGGTTAGCGGATATATACATATTTCATTTCTTAGATGACGATTCTATTTCCAGTTGTTCTTGCCATCCGAACACGGGCTATTTGGCGATGGAGCTACAAAATGATGTTCTTCTTGACCATTTTGGTCCTGATGGTATAGATATTGAACTGCCCGCCCGTTTACATGACATGTTTTCTCTTCTCAAATACTGGAATCACAAGTGAAATATTGTGGGGCCGGGGGAAGAGCTTAGCTGGTTTCACGGTAAAAGCAACCAGTGATTTTACTTGTGATTGTGATTAATTGCTGCTATACTCGCCTCTGATATTTCCGCTGCTAATTGGTTTTCATCTCGATAGGGTTATAACGTCAGTGTTTCAATATTATCCACTGTCCCGATGCGCCGTCCTAACGTTAACATTGCTGTGACAATACCCCGAACCGCATTTCAAGTTTACGATATTCGTCGCTGAGCTTCTCCTATACCTACCTCCACTGTCTAGAGAGTACTTACCCTCTATCACTCCAGATATTCCTCACTGCGCCGGTCTTTTGGTTTCAGATGGCGCCAAGACAGGAGAAAGGTGCCATATCCATCAAGTTTGGGTGGTGTGTGTGATAGAACAGGTCCCTCAGACTTAGAACGCCAGTGATGGCTGATTCGTCTGAGGGCTAGGCATAGATCTACGCTACATCGAAAGCTTCCATTTCCAAGAAGCAGCACGGAGTCTCCTTTAGCACCCGACCTCAGTCACACCCACATCACCAAAGCAGTGACGAGTCGTTGGCTATTATGGCCCAGTGAGACTAGTTTGACCACTGTACCTATATCACAAGACTATATACAGTTAGCCACGACACAGTGGTCTTCCCATCTCGGCGAACAAAACGAGGTCTGTCAAATAACAATCCCCGAGCGCGTGACCCTGACAGGTCTAAAATCGGAACCGACCTCAGAAGAGCTGCTTTGGCATAATAAGCCTTAGAGCTTCCGTATCATAGCGTCAACAAGTGTCACTCTACGTCTGATTCTCAAGGGAATTTTAGGGTGTATATGGGAACGGCACATATATAAAGCTCATGGCTGGCGTCCAGCATCCAGTGATCGCCCTTTGTCGTTACCATGACTGACACTGGAGAGGTAACGAAGACTGGTCGAACGCTCGTACTGTGCTTTGACGGGACTACGAACGAATATGACGGTGATGTTAGTGGTTATTATCTCATACTATCCTGTATTGACGCTAATTAACGTGCGCACGAGCAGAACACAAATATAGTCAACTTTTTCGCTCTGTTAAAGAAAGACGACTTCAATCAACAGTTGTGCTACTACCAAGTATTCTACCTTCACCTCCAGTCTTCGGTTGAAGCAAATGTTAACATTCGTGTGCTGTACGTAGCCCGGTATCGGGACGTGGTTCAACCCAGGTGTGGTATCGCCTCTATTCCTGTGGGGCGCCAAAGTCCTGGACGAGGCATTTGCGTGGTATGTGGCCATCCGGTTTGCACACGGACCACCGTGTCGTTCACAGCAACCAACGATGCTGAGCGCTGATGGTGCGGCAGGTACCTCGATGCACATGTGATCGAAGGATACAAGTTTTTGATGCAGAACTACCGGGTAGGGGATAAAGTTTGCATTTTTGGTATGTCCACCGCGTCTCCAGCATTAGTGACGAAACTAAAACGTCATTTTAGGGTTCTCCAGAGGATCATACACGGCACGGTATGTATACATCCTTAACAGCAGTCGCATTTGACACGCTGTCAGTCTCTGTTGGTGGCTGATGCATCCCGTTTCCGACGTCTGGTGGCATGTAGAGCGTTGGCAGGGGCATTATACAAGGTTTGCACTCTTGTTACGGCAAGGGATGACCGCACGCATGGATGTAGGCACTAATGACGTTGTTGGACATCACTTAGATTGGCCTCCTTCCAAGAGACAACGAGCAACAGATCCCTTTCGCGTACAAGCTGTATAAACGTGAAGACGCGCAGGGTTTGGAGCTCTGTGCAGGGTTCAAGCAAACTTTTTGTCAGGACGTTAAGATCGAGTTCGTGGGCGTCTGGTGAGTTGTCCTGATATACGTCACAGTGTTAAGTGATTCTGACCTTATGATTCGTAACAATCAATAGGGATACGGTGTCGAGCGTGGGGTTGATTATGAAACGTACACTCCCATTCGTGGGCTCTAATAAGGCGATCAAGACCTTCCGGCATGCACTCTCCTTGGACGAGGTATGTAACCCCCGTCGCACGAACCTCAGAGGTTAATTAACGCTAACACATCATAAGCGACGAGCGAAATTTCGGCCGAATGTCTATCACAGGCCCGCTCCAGATGTGGCAGCCACCGCGCATGACCCAGAGCATGGCAGCCCTGTAATTTTGGGCGGGACCAGCAGCGCTGTCAAGGTTGACGAAGGCGACAGAGAGCGCTTAGTGAAATCACCCAAGCAATCCGGCCTAGTGTCCCGCCTATTCAAGCGCCCATTGAAGAATGTCTTTAACGGGGTTATCAGGGAAGACAATCCTGACGAGCCGGATACGGACGTGTTGGAAGTGTGGTTCAGTGGCTGCCACAGCGGTATGTTCTATTTTCCTCCTCGCTCACCCTTGCTACTGTAATTCTTTCCCCCCCCCCGTCCGAATCTGGTCTAAACGGATAACTGATCAATGAATTGCCCCTCCTTCACTTGTAACGGATCATGGGTATATTTTCAGATGTCGGAGGTGGTGCTGTCTTAGATGCAGAGCCCCACAAATTGGCAAATATCAGCCTGCGATGGATGGTGCGCGAGGTGCAGAAGTCGCAATGTGGCGTCCTGTTCGATAAGAGCGCGCTCGATCGGGCGGTTATCCCCACCACTATAACTACTATCACTGCCCCCACATCGGAGGGTCTGCTATTATTGCCATCTGACGCAGGGGAGATCTTGGATGCGGGAGATGCGTTGAAGCCGACCCACGACGAGTTGAAGGCGAACATACTGTGGTGGCTGCTGGAGATTATCCCTCTGACCTACACATGGCAGGATAAAGGCGGAGTGTGGCATAGTACTTGGAGGTGCGTTTGTCCTTTACGTTATTTGGTTGAGTGTTATGAGCGCACGATCACTGATAACTGTGTCGATTGAAGTATCAATTTCGGACGTGGAAGAAAGATCGAGGATGACAATCCGTGTTTCCATACAACGGTGAAGCAGCGGATGGAGGATTCGAAGTTGAAGTATCAGCCCAAAGCAATGTGGGTTGCGGGGACAGAGAGATACATCGCCTGAGATGAGATATTTTGCTGGGTTGGCTCTGATATTGGACGCATGTGCTGTAGAGTACATGGACCATGGGACCGTGTCTTTGACTGTGAATATTTTAATACACGTATTGAGGCATGCTTTTACTGAAGCTTTAAGCTTGTAATCTGAGAGACATTGGAGTTACGAGAATGGGATGGGCAAGGAGTTAAGCTAGTCAAGTTTAAAACTGTTTACAAGGCATGGCTCGGGCCGAGCAATCTCGGAGTTAGCAATATTACATCATCATATATTTTATCAGGTTAACTTTCTTCTCTTTTCTTCTTTCTTTTCTCAGATTACTCTTTTCGGGTCAACGGCAGGAATGGTCGATATTCTTAAAATCTCCGAAGACGCGTCTAATATATAGGCTCACCGTGGCGACGCAAGTGAGGTGATGACCTATAATGACTTACGCTGAAAGGCTGTCGGACCAGTAGTCTCTTTTCTTTTCCTGGCTATCTACGAAAGGCCTATTGTTTGACCGTGCCTTCGGATTGCGAGTCACAGTGGAATGTCCTGTCGACCACCTTACATGAGCAATCTGGCGGAGATACAGGAACCTTTCAGCATTATGCACCCAGCTCTGCACACGCCGAAACACAACTATCCTGGTCATACCATCCAAATTGTTTAACTGAAGCGCTCGATGCCTCTGATGAAAGAGATGCAGTTCTTGACGAACTTTATGTGACGAAAGAGGTTGCGGATCATTTCGCTCAGCTTACTTTCAATGCTCTTATCCCGTCTCTGGAAGAACCTGGTTTTGGAGATGCTTTGAGCTTACGTGACTAGGATACTGCCACAGGGAGGGGCTGTGGATATCCTTGGATCCAGACATTCGAGATGGGCGTCCTTTTTACTACTATAATGTTGACTTTATCGTGTTACTAAATTTGGGTTTGTCGGGAGACGGAAAGGTGCTACCTTTACAGAGGAATTTTGCTATTTGTGGGGTTTCCGTCTTACGCCAGACTCAATGTTAATGTTTCCATGCGTAGGCTCGTTGAACCAATCTCCCGTTGGCCCTTGGGAATTTGAGCCCATACAAGTTGGCCACGGTATTCTCGACGATCTATAAATTTATCCCCAAAAGAATTGGGTACTTGCAAAAAAAGAGCATCTTTCGGTATCTTATTTGTGTAGTCCCTGTGCTTAAGCTATCCTTAGAAGCTAGGGCGTTGACTAGCATCACTTCCAATAGGCTCTTTCGCAGATGGACTTGACTACACCTCATGACTTTACCGTGAGGAACTTCTCTCTCAAACTAACAAGTCTACTTGACGACACTCAGCGATGCGCACAGCCGGGTGAACGGGCCTTAACACTTTTCGAAGCATATGAGACAGTGCGATAATCGTCCAGTACTTCCAGAAATTTATGCAATCCGTTATCACCAAGATCTCGCCAAACCCGTTCCATAAATCAAGCAAAACCACTGGATTCATTTATCTAGATCCGAACATATCCATTTCCACCCCTGGAAAGATGGTTTGACGGTTTATCCCCGAGAAATTAAAACATCTAAAGTATCTGTTCTTGGTGTGTCAACCTTATTTCTATAAAACGTATATTCAGTCACAAATCGACGATTGCCAGATGCCTCATCGGCTGACAGCTACTTTGAACGAGAGCTAGTAGCTGTGCCCAAACGCGAATGCATTTATGGGCTGACCTCCCAATGTGTTCAGTTCAGAGCGAGTTCGAGTAGATCGTTTATAGTTATTCTATTCAATGTCGAACATTTTACCTGTCAGCGCGCATGTCGGCCTACCACAGGGCGAGTGATACTGTGATATACGAGGAGCTGCTTTGAAACGAATAACATCGATGCCAAACGGCTTTAGGCTGCCAGTTCATTCCTTCTGCGATACTTATATCGTGCTTGTGCAGCCGTGTTTGAGGTTTGAAATCTGGCATGATTCAACTGTCAGTTAACTTGGAGCATCCTAGGTTTGCGGAGCGATCACCACGGATGCGAATCGGTAAGAGATTCCATAGCAAGTGGTCTAGAACCATGAACCGTAGATACCTCTTCAGCGACTATACGCAAATAAGGAGTGGTTGAGGGCAAGTGTGGCGCGGCAACGACCGACGACAGGATCGGAACTGCGTGGCTGACGCTAATATGGTTAACTTTGATCATAATAAGTTGTCAAGAATCCCAGTAGCATCCTAGAGCATCCTGTAAGGATTTGGGAGCGGGGATGACTCGGGTCCGCCAGACGGATACAATCCTCGTATCATTTGTCCAACACGTCAAGTATCCGTGACTGAGGTGACTTGCAGCCGCGGCGGCATGATACCGCTGAGGACTGCAAGCGATTGAACGGTTTTTTGGAGTCCATAAAACCGAAGATTATCAGATGATTCAGGGGGATCACCTCAGGCATTTCATTAATTGCAAATGAATATCTAGGACCCTCTCACTTATCATGCTCACTTGAAGAAACTGAGTGGTATGCTGGTACCCATGGTGATTCCGGAGATCCAGAAAACATCCGTACAAGATGCAGGTATGGGAACCTGAAAGCCACTCCGGGCTTGGTGGTGTCGCTGAAGGACATTGCAACATGTCCTTCATCGTACTATTTTGATGTTTCGGTAACGGCGGAAGTTCCGAGCAGATGGGCTTTCTTTACATCCAGTTCTAGTCACAAATATGGGTCAGATACTTGCATATGTATGGGCGGTGAAAATTACCTGTCAACAACCCCGACTATCTAGGTGCGAGGCAGTACATGCAGGAAAATGGGTTGAGGAGTATTATAGGCGCAGCCGCCTACCCCGAACATTGGGAGCGCATATGTATTTATCAAAGACTGTCAATCATGACCAGCAACCATCAAGTCGCCATCGGAGGCAGTGAGAACAACGGATGTGGTATTTTTGTCGCTCCGAGTCGCTATGGGTGACTTGAGATGACGCAGAACAGCGCGAAACTGTGGACATGCCCCTGAAGATCGTAGAGTAACCATGACAGAGAAGCGAAAAGCTTTTTAAGCAGCTTGTGGAGGATGTCCAGAAGAGAGGGACAAAGATGTTCCCACGCAGACGCGTTGATAAAATATGATCCAGACCAGACGTGTTGCTTGTTCTTCTGAGCCGACCACTGTCCTTCCTTCAATTTCTTTTCTTTCCACAATGTCCACCTCTTCGGCCTCAACAACACACACGACGGCGACGCTCAGTCCCCACACATCGCCCCCCATGTCACCAATCTCCCCCATACGCAAGAAGCGCAATTTTAAAGCCCTTCATCTCGCACCCCCGCCAAAACCAACCATACCCCCTCCACCAATTCCAGAACCAGTTGCGGTTCGACCGGTTCCAGTTCCATTGGCCAGTGGGCCTGTGGGGAAGAAGCGGCCACCTCCAATGACCTTGAAGGCGCCGAAGATCCCGTCTCATAGCGGAGCGGTTTCAGCAATCGAACCAACAATAGAAGCGCAGAATGTATTGACGGTTGTGAGCAACGGGTCGAACTCGGCGCCCAACACTGCATCTCCAAATGTGCGGCGGAACACATACCATGCGACACTTTCGAACACTTTGGCCAACTTGGATATGAACGCAGAGATCAAGTTCGACCTGCGACATGACGATCTGAAAGACCTGCAGGAGCTAGGGCAGGGGAACGGCGGGAGTGTCAAAAAGGTCGAGCATACGCCAACGGGGACGATCATGGCCAAGAAGGTCCTTTAACATTGTCATCCACCCATTTCCATGATTCTTATACTCTTTATCTCAGATTGTGCTCATCGACGCTAAACCGTCTGTGCGGAAACAAATTCTACGGGAACTGCAGATCATGCACGACTGCAAGTCCAAGTACATTATCTCATTCTGGGGTGCCTTCCTCGCCGACCCTAACATCTGTATTTGCATGGAGTTCATGGACAAGGGCTCTTTGGACGGCATCTACAAGAAGATTGGGCCTATTGACATCGATGTTGTCGGACAGGTCGCCTTGGCCGTCCTTGAAGGCCTGACTTACCTTTACGACGTTCATCGCATCATTCATCGTGGTACGTCCCGTTGTTTTGGTTCTTAACTTCCGTGATCTTCATCACTACCCCCCACACGTGATAACCCCACCCCACTAACAAACTGTCATTCGCAGATATCAAACCTTCCAACATCCTGTGCAACTCGCGTGGAGAAATCAAGATATGTGACTTTGGTGTGTCTGGTGAGCTGATCAACTCCATCGCCGACACATTTGTGGGCACGTCGACGTATATGAGCGTGAGTTTATCAACTTTCATTTCTTACCATCGTTATTTTTTGCCATGATATATGGGACCCCATTTTTCATGCCAACCCTCCAACATATATCATTCATATTCAAAGCCAATCAAACTCACTGAAAAACCCCATTTGGCAGCCGGAGCGTATACAGGGCGCGCAATACACCGTCAAATCAGACGTCTGGTCGCTCGGTATCTCGCTAATCGAGCTCGCATTGGGTCGCTTCCCGTTCTCAGAGTCATCGGACTCAGACTCCGACCTCTCCGATTTCGAGGGCACCCTCTCGCCCATGCGACCAGGGTCCATTCAATTTGGTGGACTCCAGGCGTCGCGCCCGGCACGCATCAAGACCAAGACGCAGAAAAAAGATAAGCGGAAGAGCAAGGGGGTTAGTTTACAGGGTGGGGGGATGACGATGAGTATCTTGGAGTTGCTTCAGCATATCGTGAATGAGCCTGCACCAAGGCTGACGCCCGAGGGCCGCTTCCCGAGAGAGGCGGATGAATTTGTGGACAGTTGCTTGTACAAGGACCCGGATGTGAGGATGACACCGAAGGACCTCCTGGTGCGTCGTTACCCCAGCTTTACCGCTTGAATCTAACAAATATTTTCTTACACATCTAGCAACACATCTGGATTCAACAGGCACGCGTATCAAACATGGATTTGGAGACATGGGCCAGCACCTTCTAAATTCGTACATCAACTACTGGAAAGTTGGAAGCCCATACGTGTTTGTACATACCCTTATTGCCCCAACCTTGGATTCCCTTTTCGCGCCCTACCCCTCACTCGCTCAACGATACCACCCTCTTTCCGCTTAAAACGCCGTGCATCCTATATCTGGACACTCTGTTTTAGACACACGCGCTCGTCCCAAAGTCACCAAGCTTCGTGTTGTTCATTATGACGTTCCCTCATTTCTTATACTCTTTTATATGCTTTCATGAACGGGCTCCAAAAATTAAATGTATTTTAGACGGACCTAAAAGTTCTCAGTCTGTTGACTGAACTGGTGAAATTTGTTCTGGGTCATGCTGTAAAAAAAAAATTCCTTTGTATGTGTTGCACAATAAACATCGCAAGTTTAGCTTCTCAGCGGAACATCATCGTGTACAATAATTAGCGTGCTTGTCGGGATCCAGGGAAATCCCAAAATAAAATACAACTTGATCATATTGATGCATACTCTACACACAAGTTTTTGATATCGATACAGTTTGAACTTCCTAAAATAACTTTCCTATGCTCGTAAACTCTCCAGCGGATGCCCATACAGCTCTACCATATGTTCCTTATGCTCCTCCGCCTGCCGCCAAATGCGCTTGACACGCTTGTCGGCCGCATACCACTGTTTGTGATCCAGATACACAGGGTAAAAGCGACGTCGTCTGGGGCGCAAGTCTTCCTCGGGCTCCTTGCCTTTCCGAGGCGACGCCCGAGCAAGGGCAGTATCTGTTTCTCTATCAACATTCATGGGCTCCGGGTCTTTTTGGGCTCGGAGCAAGGATTTAGATTTGGCAGGGGTGCGTGGTGGTGCCATATCAGGAGGTACATCGAGAGTAACGCGAGAAGATGAGGCGACGGGAGGAGGAAAGGGCTTAGTGGGAGACGATCTAAGGACAGGTTTGGTAGGAGACGATTTGAGGATGGATTTTGTGGGTATGTCTAGCTTTCTTTTCTTGCTCGGCGTTTTAGGAATGTGAATGTCCTCTATTTCGTCGCCAGATGCTTGTTGGGCAGCCGGCTCTGGCTCTGGCTCCATTTCAGGCTCCGGTTCCACGACCTTGCGTTTGGTGGGTGAATCATTCGTAGGCAGAATGCGTGCGGGTTTTTTAGGCGATCGTCGGGGTGTGGTGGTACCTGCAGATTTGGCGGGCGATCGCTTAGCTTTAATATCGTTTTCAATACGGGCTTTCACTGAAGAGCAGCAGCCAGTAATTTTGGCGACATATTTGGGGAAGGTCTTTGAGTTGAGTTGTTGTTCTGCGATAAACTCCTGTTGTGGTATGACTTTCCCCTGCGAATGTTATGAGGTTTTATCGATAGGCGATTCAAAATAGGAGCGTACAGTTGCAGCACCGTAAGTCCAAAAGAACATGGCATACTTCCAAACAGGTGCACGTTCCAAGTCGTCCGGGTTGACGCTCAGAACAAGGGCACGGTTCACAGCACCCAGCCAATTGAGGAAATCTTGGCGTACGGAAGCCGATGCGTATTGCTTAATGAGAACGTCATAGATATCCTTCTGTCCCCGCAGTATGCGGCCTTCTCCAATGGCATTTTCGACCATATTCATAACTTTATCGAAGTCGGCAGGCTTCAAACATGACGCGACTTGAGCATTTTTACGCGTCACTTCGTTACTATTTAGTCTGTTTCAATCATCTAGTAAGTATGCTATATGAAATTGTGTTCGAACTCACCTTCTTGACGCGATGCACGCGCAAACTGCTGGTAAACCTGTTTTGAGAGATCCGATTTCGTAACCAGAACCTGGACCTGTTTTCTGCTTGGCAAGACGAAGAATGCTATGTGCAGTGTTCAGAGTTTCCGATGAGGTACATAGTTTCTCAAGAAGATCGTCTTGAGGAGCCATACTAGATAATGGCCAAGTTGGTGTAAGAGGTGCTAGTAACTCCAGCCGAACATCCGTCACCAACACCAGTTTACCACGGTCACCCTGACCAACTTATGTCTCACTTTCATTGTTCACTACTCCTTGCTCCACTACTACTAGTCCCTCTAGCTCTACACAATTCGTCTGTGAAAAAACAAGTCAACTGCATCAACCTGATCTCAACGTCACGGTGACCTTGCCTGAGAACTTTACACATGGAAACTTCGACAAGAACTGTGCAGCTGCCTTTAGAGAAAAGTGACAAGTGTTTTCAATGTCAGGAGAAACCATCAGACGCTACACCACTTCGCTTGTGCGCTTATTGTGCTGAGGTAGGTCATCGTGTATATCTGAAACCCCATACTTATAAGTCAATGTCGTCCAGGTGCTCTATTGCTCTGAGAAATGTCAGAAAGAAGACTGGTCATCACATAAACTCACTTGCGGCCGTAGTGAGTACGCATTTCTTCTTGAAGTATCGTGCTCTTCTAATGTCGATTAGACAAGACGGACCGAATTAACATGAAGCAATTTTATCCTTTTCTAGCATGTCTTGCGGAAGCTGCTCGATTCAATCCGCTCAAACCTTTCCACCGCGCTTTACAATATAAAATAATAAACTCTCCCAACCCAGGCGCCAATCCCGCTAGGTTCCCAGACGGCTCGGCTGCCAATCTCATCATTCTAGGCGAGCGTGTCTCACTAACGGACGCCATCGGATGGTGGCCCTCTGCTACGTCCTCCTCAGTGCGGTCGAAGATGTTTCGAAGGATCAAGAGTGAAGGCTATCTCCTCCCAATTTTGATTTCTATTTGCGTTGGTCTCCTTCGAGAGATGTATACAACCACTCCTGATGGACCAGCAAGACGCCGCGTTCGCTTGCGACACAACAAGTCGCCGATCGCAGACTTTGGTATTGTGAGAGGGAAGGTGCGCGTGGTGAATCAGGATAAGCTGGCGTATTTTTATCTCGAAGACAACACCTTTGAGCTGGGCCAAGACCCTGATGAACATTATTGGCTTTACTTCAAGACTCTCGCTGGTCAAAAGATTACCTTAGACCTCGGCATGTTCACTTTTAACTTATGTCACTACCTGAATGGTCCCCCCTATTTTGATAACATTCACACTGTGCCCATACCTCCAATGTCAGTCCCAGCCTATTATGCGGACCCCGAGATGACGCGGGTTGCTCCAAACGTGATCATCCCGGAGAAGGAGTTCTCTGTACTCAGGAATGAGGCGTTCCAAAAGGCGATTTCGACGACCACCGTTGACTGGGACGTAATATTCCGTTTCATGGGCCTTGTATCTGGGAAGAAATGCACGACTATTGAGCAAAGCCTCGTGAAGGATGTATCAATGGACTGCTGCCGAGCACTGGCCCGCATCATCCAGAATCGGGTGTGGCAGCAGTGGCCCGAGGAGCCTTTAGTGGGTATTGAGGTGGACACTGGAGAACGAGGTAGTGAACTTCCCGATGAAGAATGGTTCAAGTATATGGAGAAGTGGAATCGGAAGTTCAACCGCGGCAAAGTTTCTGGTGAAGGTCTCCGAAAAGCGTATGATGCTTTTCACGCTCGGCAAGCATCCCAAGCATTGGCATGAGAAGACAATGTACTTCTCGGGGAGTGCTAGGCTTCAAAATAGTACTGCACATACTGTAATTGGGCGAGAGTTGACGTCACAGAATCACACTATTTGTGATTGCACATGACTGGCAATCGGTGACCATGGGACTATACAACTTCTAACTCAGTAGCACGTCCACGACGACCAGAATGGTGACCACCAAAAAAGTTCAGCTACCTCTCGAGAAAATCGACGTTTGTTTTGAATGCAGGAAGGCGCAATCGGACACAGTGCGGCTACGCCTATGTAACTCTTGTGTCGAGGTGAGCCAACAGATATCCATCTCACTCCTTTTCCTCTCATTCTTGTTCAGGCACTATACTGCTCAGAAGGATGTCAACGAAAAGCGTGGCCCGCGCATAAAGCCGTTTGTGGCCACAGTGAGCTCCTGTGTTTATATAAGGCAAATTAGTTCGAATACGAATTCTCCCCTCCAGGAAAGAATGACCGCATCGACTTGAAGGCGTTCTATCCATTCTTGGCTTATCTCGCAGAATTTATACGGTTCAATCAAACCGTCCCGACACATCCCGCCATATTGCATAAAATCGTCAACAGCCCCAATCCAAGCGCAGCGGCAACCGTATTTCCAGATCGATCTGCCGCCAAACTGATCATTCTTGGGCAGCCATTCACTCGCACGGCCGGTGACACAGAGCTAACAGATTGGTGGCCTTCAGCTGAATCCAACGATACGCGAAGTAGGATGTACCGTAGAATCTTGCACGAGGGGCACCACCTTCCTATCCTGACATCTGTCTGCGTCGGACTTCTTCGAGAAATGTACACTACCACTCTTGACGGGTCAACAGGACATCGCATTCGCCTGCAATGTGGCAAGTATCCGATCTCTGATTTCGGCATCGCCAAAGGAAAGGCTAAGGTTGCGGACCATAACAAGTTCGCATATATATATCCTGATGGCACATTCGGGAAGGGCCAAGACCCAGACAATCACTACTGGATATACTTCACCTCTCTCATGGGACACAAATTCGCCCTCGACACTGGAATGTTTTCTTTCGGCCTGGGCATCCATATACATGGTGGTGAATACCTTGATGACATTTTTTCTCCTGGACCATCACCTCATCGTATGGCACCCTGCCACTTCTGGGATGGACAACAAGCTTGTGGTCTTTCTGGGGTACTTACTGCCGATCGGGAGTTCTCTGTGTTGAGAAATAAGGAGTTTCAAAAGGCCGTTGAATCACCCACCTTGGACTGGTCTGCAATTTTTCGCTTCATTCGCGTTGTATCCGGGAACAACTGCACCGCTATAGAAGAAAGACTGATCAAGATCGCGTGTGCAAACTCCTGCATGGCACATGCACGTATCATTGAGAGTCGAGCGTGGGAAAGATGGCCTACAAGGCCTTCAGCAAGCATTGAGGGCGATCCCGGAACCGTGGCCAGGACACCTCCAAGAGGTGATGAATTTTGGAAGCACGCGGAGAAATGGATGCGGAAGCTTAAACGAGGAGAGACAACTGTGGAGAACCTTGCCCACAAGTTAGACGCGTACAATGCACGCACTAGCAAAGCTTCAGGCCAAATGAAACCGTGATGCTACTACACAGAACAATCCAGTGGAGCATTGGTGGAGGTTTTCGAATCACCCACATATGTCTCTTCTCGGTATCATTCCAGGTCATTATTCTCAGACATTCGCTTCCAACCTCCTTCCATGTTGTTGCTTATTCGTTTGCCAACGATTATATCCTAGTAAATTTCGTCCCTTTCGGGCAATTCGCACAATCACAATATAAATTTCGCCTTGTGTGCCCTCCACCCATTGATGTTGCCCCTGTAATGTCCTTTTGTTCCTCTAGTGCTCTAGCGGACTCAACATATACAGCTTCGACATTCAAAGAGGAACGTTGAAGATTGTGGATTATTAAACCCAAACTCCTATTTGAAAATAAGACACTCCTTGGAAGAATTTCCTATGCCATGAAGGTGCAAGCATAGAACAAGAAGTAGGCTCTATAACTGTAACCTCGCTCAGACGGAATTGTGGCTGAAGACTCGGAGTTCCCCACCTTCCCTGACTACACATATTTGACAGAAACGCGTACCTTTTTGCCTCGTTTTTAAAATGAAATACGTACTGTGCATGTTACGCGCGTCCCCCTCTCCACGTTCCACCCACGTTTATCTAGTCTGAACCATGGAGGCTAAAATTCGAACCGTTCAACTACCACTGGATAAACGTGACAAGTGTTTCCAATGCCAGTCAGGTTCGGTGCGGCTACGTTTATGTGGTTCCTGCGCCGAGGTAAGTCATTGAACATGAAAACTAGAAAGACCGTCTATGTACGTACCTTACGGTCATCCAGGCGCTTTATTGTTCAAAGGAATGCCAAAGAGATGCATGGCCTGTCCACAAAATCATTTGCGGCCACAGTACGCATACAAACACCTATATCCTCATTCTCCTTCCTGAAAATTTCATTGCATAGGGAAGAACGACCACCTTGATTTAATGACAATCCATCCGTTTCTAGCTTGTATTGCTGAGGCCGCACGATTCAACCAAATCATCCCTATTCATCGTGCCCTTTTGCACAAAGTGATGAACTCACCAAATCCAACTAAGCGTCCAACCCCTTTGCCTAGTGGCTCGAGTGCAATTCTGGTTATTCTTGGTGATGCCTTGGCTGATGCCAGGGATTCCTTTGATCCAATGAAAGCACAACCTGGTTGGTGGCCCTCAGCCTTAAACTCTAATGTAAGAGAGAGGCTGTTCCGTAGGATCATGCGCGAGGGATATCACCTTTCAATTCAGTTGTCCATTTGTATTGGCTTGCTTCGAACACTCTACACCACTCCTGCTGGGCCGGATGAACGCCGTATTCGCTTATCTTGCTTTGGGTCACAACCCATTTCTGATTTTGGTATCGCCAAAGGAAGGGCTGCCATTGAAAGGCGAAATAGATTGGCGTACCTTTACACCTCCGATAGATCTACCGTTGAAGGTGATGATCCCCACGATCACTACTGGATCTACTTCACGACACTCTCCGGACAAAAGCACACACTCGACACCGGACTGTTCAGTTGTACTATTGGTAGTGCCCACTATCCGGCAGGGGAGTACTTGGAAAACATACCCACTTCCCAATCCCTGGATACGGCACCCTGCTACTTCTATGCCGATGGCAAAACGCTCGGCATCCGGGATGCACTGACTCCAGAACGCGAATTTTCTGTGCTCAGGAATCAGGATTTGCAGAAAGCTGTTGAATCACCTACCATTGACTGGCCAGCCATTTACCGCTTCATCAAAACCATATCTGGAAGGAAATGCAGTGAGGTTGAAGAAAAATTAGTCGTGGCTGTCTCGGAAGATTCTTGTACGGCACTTGGCCGCATGATTCAGACTCGAGCCTGGGAGCAATGGCCCACTATTGCAGTGCCAAGTGTAGAGTGCGTAGACCCGAAGATGGCTGAAGAGGCATCGGCGTCTACAGGCAACGACGATGACGAATGGTGGGATTATATGGCAAAGCAGTATCGTAAGCGAGGCAAGGCTTCCAAGGGTATTACCATTTCTGAGGTGCAAAAAGCTTATGCCGCCCACAAGGCCGCACGGGGGTCGACTTCTTGACAAGAACCTTTGAAGTAGCCTTCTTTCTTACCACCCTTTTTAATAGATGCGCGTTCATGTCCCTGTTCCTTCGGTGAATTCTAGTTCCTGCGATGAAGTTACGACCAGCCCATGAATTAGGGTTCACTAAAATACAGGAAGTGGATGGCTCAGAAGCCCTAAGTCCCGTTCTAGATCCACAAGTAGTTTGTCCATATCTAGTATGTAAACATACTGTAATCGCTCGTCGGCCACTGTTTTGTTGGAAGTTGACTGGAGGGGTATTCAGCCACACATAACTAGGTCAGATGGTGGCACAGCTCCAATTTGCTACCCATCTCCTTCACCATGTCGTCGCGAACGTCGATCCACCAACTAACCTCATCTGCATAAAAGCCATTAGGGTCATAGGCATCCCATGGCTTGGCCAATGTATAATGCACGATCTTCATCTCCTTCCTTGTGAGCATGTCTTTCCATAGCTTGGGACTATTCCCCTTGATCGCGAGGTTCGCGTTGTATGCATAGGGAAGGCGGAGCGTGGTGCCACCAAAGAAGAGGTTTAGGAATGCCTGCTCAGCTTGCTCAAGGGGGTACTCCGCTACCTCCAACTTTCCCTTCATCGTCTCAAACACTGCCGTCGATGGGCGCAACACCAATACCCCCGCATTGAAAGTAATACTGAATCCACGTTCGTCCCCATATATATCTGGAACCGCAGCAAAATTGAACCTTGTTTCGAAGAGTTCGTCGAAGTTCTGCAATACGAGCGTGTCCGCGTCGAGGTATACCGCCTGCTCGACCGGTCCACCCATGTCATCCCCAAGATGGTCCAAACCCCAGATGTTTAATTTGGTGTACTGGTCTGAAAAACGCCAGTAGACTCCTTCCCCATTGTGAGGTGGAGGTATACGGGGCACAGCAACAGGAGTCCAACCCGCTGTTTTGACTGTACAGAGTGATTCAGCGGATAACCGCTCCTCTATGTACAGCACAATCAATCGTGCGCTGACTTTGGCTTGGGATATGGAGTGGCCCAAAACAGCAACGCCTTCAGCGAAGTTGTCGGAATACAGTGTTGTAATTACTGCTCGTTTTGACGGTGCGCTTGGAGCTTGGCTGGTTATTAGTGGTGGCTGTTCTCTGACGTTTCAAACGAAAAAAGTTATAAATGGTTTAGGTGATGTTGTAAACCCCAGTGCTCACAAGGATTGGTATTCTTTCAAAGGACTATACGGCGGCTGGTGCTGACTCGGAGGGTCCTGTGATTTCGATGGTGTTTCGACGGCAGAAGATGACCCAAACAACATTCGTTTCATAACCCAAAGGAAGAAAATACAGCCCACAATGGTTACTATTACGGAGGTCGTCCATCGTGAATTGCGGCGGCGAGGAGAAGCTTGGTTTGTTGGTAAACCATGGGACCACGAGAAGGATGCCATAGATCAAGAGAAGTGAAAAATGAAGTGAGCCTGAGAAGATGCGAGCCAACGAAGGAGCCCGGCCTAAACGGCAGAAGGGTTGAATGGATTCTGTCAATCAGTAAGCCGTAAGATATTCACCATACCTCGAAACCCGTAGAATCTATCAGGCGTTACTTCCTACGATGCTAGTGATTGAACTAAAATGATATGAGCCGATATACACATGGTTGACACCGTCGCAGACCATTGCAAACCACTTGCCACGAGATTATCGGTTGCGTGGCTCAACGCCAGCCCTGAAGCTGTCACGGATTGCGGCTATCATCCGAAAGATGATGGTCGTTTGCATCAAAAATTTACTCCAGATACATTATCATACATAGGCCTTGCTTGACCGCTTGTACTAAGGGATTCCCCCCCAGTTCAATGCAAGTTGACGATGATATACGACGGTGGACATGAATTATCAATCGAGCCGAAAAGTTGCGCTTGCGTACGATCTCCCAAGCCACCATCTTCAACAAGCCAAAGGCGCTATCCACTTAGGCATGCAGAACACGGAACTTTATTACAACTTTTGTGGCGATTCTTCACAAGGCAACTCGACAACCTGATCAGAGCCCGGATACGGCACTAGGTTTAGACGATATTTCTCTTCCAGTGTCCTAACCTATCATTAGTAAGAGTAAAACGAATGGAAGGGCATATGATGCCCACCTTGGAACAAATCTTCCACCCAGAAAATGCCGTCCAGTGAAACCCCTAACCCCTTCCTTGGGCGCAGTTAGGCTGATGAGTGCGTCTGAATTGAGGCCAACGCCGTCGACATTCCCCTTCTCGACATCCCAACCAGACGGAATGTCGACAGAGAAGATAGGTAGGCCGGACTGAGTGAGCAGAGAGAGCACGGAGTCGAATGGAGCACGGATAGGCCCCTTAAAGGAGAAACCAAATATCGCATCGAAAATGACATCGGAGGAACCTAGAGCTTTGCGTAGGGGCTCGGTGTCATTGGAAGGGGGAATTGTTACTATCTTCATGTTATCGCATTGAGTTTGGAGGCGCTGAGAGTGAGTCAGACGTGTCGTAAAGTCCAAACGACGAGGAAGTTGCCTTGTAGTGATCTTTGGATCCAGGCTAGCGGTAAGGGTTAGGCCAGCGAAGGAGCATACTAGTCTGGAGAGCGTGGCGGCACCTTTGGCATGTAGATTGTGGGCTGATATCCAAACATTCCTTCATATCTCAACAATGGACATCTGGCTAAGCATGAGAGGGGATCTCCACATACCGAGGTGCCTGGCAGCTACTAATCCATCCCCACCTGGCCCCAGCCAGTCAGCGACTGTGCTTTCTTGACTAGATTATACCATCCACGGCACCTTGATTTCCAGGCCCACAGCAGACCAGGACACGAGGGCATTTTTCCTTTGTATACACCTTAGCTAGCGCTTGGGCACAAGCAAGGCCAGCGAGTTCCATCAACTACAAAGAGCATTTTAACATTGTCGTGGCAGACACTGAGACAATGAGTAAACACTTGGTCAAGGCTAAATGCTCCAACAACTCCCATCAGTTCTTCATCGATCTGGAATGCGACTGAGTGCCCATGTATGACTATGATGTCTTCCTAGCTCACTTGCTGAGCGAGCTTGGCCGAAAGATAACGCATAGTGGCAGCCAGGATTAGTGTCAATGACGAATGACAGTAGTGGTTGATGTTGATGAACAGTATTTCATTTGATTTCAGGGATGACCGTGATAGAAAGTTAACGTTACTATTGTAACTGATAATAGATACTATACATAAAGATGAGGTTGTGAGTACAAAGTACGGTACAATAATGATATCAATATGGTACTTGCACCGGTGGGTAGCCGCCGCCCGAGCTCAAAGCCCAAAATACACAAAACAATAGAACATCGAAGAAATCCCATGAAAGTTGCCAGTCCGTCAGACGGGGGTTTTCACGCAAACCCGCCGATGTTCCTCCCAGTCTTTCCTCTGATGGTCAGCTGAACAGTATTTTACCAGCCGGCACTTGCTGCAAGTCTGCCCTATGACCCTACCATCACTACCGTTCAAACTGGAGTTTCCACAGCCCACACTAATCTCCGAGCCATCTGTACTATCGGACGAAGCTGAAGAAGACTCTTCGCTGAAAGCGACATCACACTCAATCCAATTACACATCGGGCGAGTTTTGATCTTCTTCCGCCTACTCTTCCCCCAGATATCAAGAATGGATGCGGTCTCCAGACCTCGCCGCGGAAACCGTATCATCTCGCAGTTATCATTACAACATGGATTGGGGCAGCCGGTGGGGTAGTCGTAGTATATGTCTTCATCCGGGACATAGGAGGTATGAGTGAAAAATATTTGAGAATATGATGTGCCGTGGAATGAAAAAAGGACAAGGAAACGGGGCTGTTTCTCGTGGAGGATCGCACGAAGGGCGAGATCAATCTGGGGGAAGCAAGGCGTCCGCCGCTGTCGCAGTAGTGTATGTGTCAATCGCATGTCTAAGAATGTCTATCATCAATAATGAGATTGGTGGGGCAAATAGACATTCATACGTTCGTAGCGTATTCGCTGCTGCATACTCGGCTTGCATGTGCGTCCAAATGAATGTCGACAAACAAGCTTGAAGTACTCTGTAACGTCGTCCATCTCTTGCCTCTTCATATCTGTAACGATGATATATATATCATCACAACCTGCATCGTGCATGCCCCGCAGTAACATGAGTTCCGGTAGCTGCCCATTTACCATTTACCATCAGATGTTAAGCTTCCGTTATAAAACGATACGTTACCCACAAGTGTGAATACGACGGGTGTAGCTATTTTGTGTCGATCCTTGAACGATTGGTGATGATAAACATGGGTAGTCCATGTTCTATCAAGAGGTATTAGACGCCCGGTGTCTACTGTCCGACAAAACACATTCTCGGGTGTAAATTCGCCCTTGTTCCATGCGACAACTTGCTTCTTCTGCGACTGAGGATTTTTTCGCTCCCTTGCGTCTCTGAACCATTCATGGTATGCATCGTGGCCATGTGTACGATGGTCAAGCCACCTGTCGATAAGTGTATCGGTGGTATCATGATCAAGTGTGGTTTGAACTAGCTCTGACATTGAGAGACTCGGGGGAGAGAATATAGAGTAGAACTGTTTCCGCCTGGACATAGTTATCACCACAAAACAGGCAGGAAAGTCGACTAGGGTCGCAAGAGATCAGTGAATGGTAACAAAGGAGTGTGGCTGTGCACTGTCGATAAAGTGAAAACGTTCAAGGCAATCATAATAGTTGCCGATGGTTGCGCGAAGTCACCGGCCCTAAAGCCAGTTGAGTACTTGTCCTCCTCGGTCTTGCACCTATGTCTCCTACAGTGGGACATTTCAGAATTTATTTGGATACGACAAATTATCCTCAGCCAACCGACCTAACGTCCCACAATATAAGTAGAGTGAATCGACCCGATAGTTCCACGAACTTGAACCTGACGGCAACGCTGCCGCATACATATATATGATGGATCTGAGCCCGAGTATACCCTGTTTCAAGACACGATCATCAATTAAGCCGTATTTTATATCTTATTTATTATACTCCAGTATCACGGTAACCTAATGCGCACCTCATGGACCTACAGCTGCAGCACTCATAGCCCTTCCTAGCCTTCTTTAGACAAGCGATACAGTACATAGCTGTTGTGAGACGTTTTCTGCCCCGTGCTCGGATATATCTACCCCGAAACACAGGGCTATCATGACCCGCCCTGGGGTACACTCGTTGAGGAGACCTTCTTTGCGAAATACCATGCAGGGGTGACCCGTAGAATATGACGCCTACATGCGTGCAGCTCCGTAGAAGCGAGGTATGATGTGGGGGCTCGGGAGGTTGAGCTTCATTAAGATGTTTGTACGCCCTCCTCCCATCCTTCAAGGCCGCCAGACACAGAGTTTCGTGCGTACCGCCTAGGATATTTACTGAAATTCTAGTGAATGAGATGCATGCATAAGTTATCTTGACGCCAAGGTCTACAGGCTATCAGCAAGTGCTACTGCTGACTTGGAGCGGCGTAGAATTCCGAAAGACTCGGAGTACTCACACAGACACATCAAAAGAGTTGGTGCAGTCGCTGAGTTATTTCCATGACGGTAGGTTTCTGATGTCGACAACGTTCCCGCCCGACCTCCATGTGACGAGGTCTTACTATACTATTAGTGGCTGTCGTCTTCAAGTTGAAATCGCAATGAAATCTGGGTGTTTCGAGATGTTCCTGTTTGGGAAGTGTGGTGGCTATGCAGTGACTTACTCACGCTTGAGATCTTGAGACGTCGACGGTGACCAAATGGTGATTCCAACAGTGAACAGACATGAAAAAAGTTTCCCTGTCTCTAAACCTTCCTCGTTGTCACTGTTCACAACCTACGACAATACAATACTTAAGAATTTGAAGCGCTGTGTTACAATCATTCATAATCCCTATAAAAAGCATCCGAGTCCTTACGTCTGCGGCTAAAGAAAGGCGGTGCCTACTGGTGGTCTACGCGACGACAGCGCATTGAAGGATTCTATGACGGTAGGTCCAATACTTTGACAGCTATACCTCGTATCCAACTGGCCTAAAGTCCCCGCCCACCCGAATGCCCTAGTTTCGATTTCCTTGCGACAAGGTCACCCCAGAATAATGCATATGCCTGCGCTGACACTCTTTACGCGTCTATTTCACTGTATATTCGAGATATAAGCCCACTCCCCTCGTTAGGAACGGATACCTCCTTGGCAATGGGGCGTTTTGGCATATCTGGATTCATCCCGGCGACACTCCGATATTCGTCCTGCCATTTCTTGTGCCGTGGTCTCTACTTATCTTCACAGCCTGGTTTACTTCATCTGTTTATTTCAAATGGGTAGTACGACACGGTCTGATATGGTTGGATAGCCTTTACCATCGACCCACTTAGGAAGCGTATAACTGTATAGTCAATCACTGCTCAGAAACACAACCTTCCAAGCTCAATTCAAGTATTCTGGGTACACCTCCGGACAAGAAGTGGTCTTTCTATTCGCGTTTCTAAAACTTGCATTGCTGTGTGAACGATCTTTCGCTGCGAAAGCTGTGGGGGGTACAACCCTAATGTGTCTCAAGTTTTCCCATACTCGCGGGAATATCAGTCAAGTTCGCATCGACTGCGCCTTTGATGGTACTCCATGGAATCGACCGACCATCACGGCCTGGCTAATTATATGTTGCATGCACAGCACATAGCTTTATGTGGACACAGAGCATTCAAAACGCCTCACTTGGGCTATGTGACTTCAGGCAAGATGTTATCTATAATAGAACGGTGAGTGAATTGTGGAGGTGATATTGTTCCTCGATTAGTACTAAAATAACGATTTCATAGCTCATAGTATATGTGTCACAAAACGGGGGTGCGTTTGGCAGGTGGCGCCAGCAACGCTTGTTTCCGAGTAAAGACATCAATATCATGCCGCTCATTCCAAAATATATACTGGTGAACTTGATATCTATATTCAGCCGTTGAGGATCAAGATACCGGGTCTCTCCATTTTGTATTGTATAAGAGGCTTGCATCGCCCATTTCCTCTCAGTTCGCCATCCTTCCTTGATTTGCACTCAACCTGTCCTTGATGTCTGACCACGAAACAGGGTCTCGCGAGGAGTGGCCCACAAATCCTAACAAACTTGCGGACGGCATCAACAAGAGGCGCCTTGCTGCTCTAGCAGAAATTGATAATGCTCCTTTTGCGTGCGTAAAGTTTCATACACATGTATTCACATCCTGCAGTTCTCACCGGATAACTCTATCACAGATGGTTTCATGTCAAGGTCTGCATGGTCGCAGGCGTTGGATTCTTTACCGACGCGTAAGCACTACAACACACACACAGCTCCCATTTCTGAGAAACCTGTAGGTACGATCTATTTGCTATCAGCATTGCGTCGACGATGTTAGGTTATGTCTATGGAACAGGTACGTCTGTGACCCTGTTGTCGTTTACGTGAAAGCAGAACATTCTGGCAGGATTACCCCTAGATAAAGCAGGTCAGGCTCTGAATTCCCGACAGGACCTCGGTATCAAGATCGCAGCCCCCGTCGGTACTCTTATAGGCCAACTATTGTTCGGTTGGTTGGCCGATGTTGTCGGTCGAAAACGAATGTGTACGTTTGCCAGTACTCCTCAGCATCTCGCCAATGACAACTGTTGAACTTTCAGACGGAATCGAACTTATGATTATTATTGTTTCCACATTTGCACAGGCACTCTCTGGCGGTGGGCATGCCGTCGGTATCATTGGAGTCCTCGTTGTGTGGCGATTCCTAGTCTGTGATTTTCATGCGTCTACCATCCCAGCTGCGTCTGATATCTGCTTAGATGGGCATTGGTATTGGGGGTGACTATCCTCTGAGTGCCGTTATATCATCCGAGTTTGCATCCACTCGTATTCGAGGTAGGATGATGACGAGTGTCTTCGCCGCTCAAGGCTGGGGTAACTTCAGTGGGTTCCTTTGATTCGATCAGGAGGTTCAACCTCTAACCTTTTACCCATGTAGCTGCGGCCCTCGTAGCGTTCATCGCTACTGTTTCCTTTAAGAACACCATCTTGAATGATCCCAGTATAGACCGTCCAGAACATGTGGATTTCCTGTGGCGCATCATCATCGGCCTTGGCTGTGTTCCTGGTGTTATTGCTCTGTACTTCCGCCTCACAATCCCCGAGACTCCACGATTTACAATGGATATTGAGAGAAACATTCAGCAGGCCACAACAGACATTGATGGTGTCCTCGCTGGAGCCAATTATATGACGAATCCCGATGCACCTGTGCAGCGTGCAACCGCTCCCCAAGCCTCGTGGGCGGACTTCCGCAAGCATTTCGGCCAATGGAAAAATATGAAGGTCCTTATAGGCACCTCCTGGTCGTGGTTTGCGCTCGACGTGAGTGGCCATATTTATACTATGGCTTCGAAACAAGCCTTAGTTTTCCTTCCAGGTTGCCTTCTACGGACTGGGTCTCAACTCCTCCATTGTAATCGCAGCAATCGGATTTGGAACACCTCTCACTGCATTCGAAGGTACAACCCAGCTTGTTTTCACCAACCTGAAGAACATCTGTATTGGAAACTTGATCATTTCCATTGGTGGCTTGATTCCGGGATATTATTTCTCCTTCTTGTTCATCGACAGATGGGGCCGTAAGCCTATTCAGTTGATGGGGTTCATCCTCCTTACGCTTATATTTATTGCCATGGGTATGTTCAATGTCTATTTGGCCAGGTTTTGACTCAATGCGATGTATAATATAGGTTTCGGTTATGACAAATTGATAGCCACTCCGTCTGCGAAGAAAGGTTTCGTTGTTTTGTATTGCCTAGCGAACTTTTTCCAGAATTTTGGACCCAATACAACAACTTTCGTTATTCCTGGAGAAGTCTTCCCCACACGCTACCGTTCCACTGCCCACGGTATTTCCGCAGCCAGTGGTAAACTCGGCGCAATTGTGGCGCAAGTCGGTTTTGCGAAACTCAAGGACAGAGGTGGACCTAACGCATTTGTCAAACACATGTGCGTTCCCTCATCTCCTTTTACATGGCTGCTTCTGAACTGTCTTTCCAAAGTCTGGAGATCTTCGCTCTATTCATGCTGACAGGCGTCTTTTCCACATTATTACTACCAGAGACCAAGAACAGGACCCTCGAAGAGCTTTCTAATGAGAAACAGGAAGGTTTCGTCACAGGTATTTGTGGTCGCGATTTCACCATTTGCAATCTTTAGCTGATTATTCCACGTCAGGACTTTCTGGGACAGTTGAAGTGAGAGATGGTCTTATCGTCCCGAGCCGCTCTCAGCAATGATGCTTGATAAATCTCATCACGTTTACCTCCCACCCTACTGTATCCTATTGTAATATAGACACCCTCAATGGAACGTTATTCATGTTCTCTTATACCTTTTCCACGCCTTCCCACTGTCTCCCTTCCTTGTGGTTAACTGACTTGCCAAATTATAGATTCGAGGGACTCTATACTAGCCAGTACAGAGAATTAGTTTACTAGAGATAAATAGACCCCTCTTTTCAGCGCTATGCCCACTGCCTCGTCCACAAGGGATTGGTCCCACTCGGTTTCATCACGATCACGATCACGCCAGCTTATACACACATTTTGCCATTGCATCACCTTTGCAGCTGCCCGCACCTGCTCGATACTCATGGAATCATAACGCGCATCCCTGATGCCAATTTTACCTTGGGGTATATGGCCAGGCTTTAGAGTGCCAGGTATGAGACTGCGTTTTCTCGTCAAGGTGAGAATACTCAGGTGCCGGCCATCGGCGTACAAGGACTCCAAGGCTGTCATGTCCGAGATCGCTCCGTCAAGTGCCTTTTCTTCGTCAGGAGGCTCGCAGTCCATCCAACAGTCCAACAAAAAGAGATGGACTAGAGAGTGTGCAGTCAACTTGAGGAGGATACGAAATTCATTATTAAGGATGTTGTGGACCCTGACAAGAGAGAGGCGTGAAAGGTTGCTGCGTTGCCCGGGTGATGGGGAAGTAAAAAGTAAAAGTTGGGGCCCATTAATGGTACCAGAGTTTATGTCCAGCTCTTCCATTCTGCACAGTAAGTGATTTGATGGTCTAAAAGCATTTATTGAAGTTTTCTGAGGTACTCATGTGTGTTGATGCTCACTTACAGAGGTTTATAAGGTTCGGCCCAGTCGAGAACAGTCAATTTGTACAGATTCTTGCATTTTGAAATGATTTTGGTCACCTGGGTGGCTTGTGGATAGGCAAAATGACAGCTAACCCGAGGCAATTTACTGATGCTAGTGGCTAGTCGGTCTACAAACACATCGGGAACGGCGCATAGGTTCACCTTTGCAACGGATGTTGCAAATTCGAGGATGGTCAAGAATGCCTCCCATGCTTCAGAGTCACCTCTTCTTAGGCTCGGATATTGACCAGGGCGCATCATGCCAAAATCTCTATGATCCAACACCCGCAACAGTGTTCCACGTTCTGGATTTGCTTTAATTGCACGTGCAACGGAAAGAATGTTTGGTGATTTATCGTCCCCAGTGCCATCTAAAAGCGCGAAAAATAGATCCAAGACATGCACCCAAGATTTACTCACAAGACCGTAGGACAAGAGAGCTTTTCGCCATCCTCGTCCTTTCCGGCCGACTGCGAAGCTGACGATAAGGCGAATGATGCTGGAACGATGACCCAATCGATCAGATAATTGTGAGCTGGTATCGCAGACGCGAAGAACTCGAACAGAATACGAAGGGATCCCCGGACTGTCACTGTCAGGCTGGCGCAGATATTTAGGAACGTTCGAGAAATGGTTGTATGTTTGACGACTCTCCAGAAACATTAGTGTTGCTGGGTTAGCAGGGTCAATGTGGTGTGTGCGGTCGTATAAGACCTCCTGGTATGATGTGTTGAGAGAGTTTGAGTACGGGATAAGGCGAATAAGAGACGCGGAGTCCTTGACTTTGAGCACCGCTTCGAAGATGATGGTCGCAAGCCCGCGTGTAGTGTTGGCTAGCGTCAAAGCACTACGCTTCCGGCTGTGACGGTGGGCGAGACGAGCGCGATAGCTTATGTTTGGAGTCACCAACGTCAAGTCGATTCCGAGATCGGCACAATCTTCGAGGGCCTGTAGATAAGGTGTGATCCTGAATGAGCCGAACTCCAAAACATATAGACGGGAATAACCAACTAAAGGCTCTTTTGTATATTCCACTGAGCGTTGTCGGACAACGAGAACGCGAATTCCCGAGAAGTCATTTCGAGCAGAGCTATCTAGCACCACAGAGATCATACATAGGCTCGCTGGAAAGAGGTTAAACTCGTGGCTTATGCTTGGGGTACCTTCATGAACGGCGAAACTCAGCCAGTGGCTCGAGCCAGTACTGCTGCTGTTATGCATACTCCGTTGATTGGCAACTTACGACTAAAAAAAGGAGGGGGAACGATTGATGTGCCAAAAGTCGGCTCAGAAACAGAATAGGTTGATCATGTTTCCCCGATGATAACTTATCATCTGTTGATGAGGTCAGCAACTGGAGACTGAGTCGACTAGGCAATGGCAGATGATTGTCAATGTTGATGACCAGAATGAGGATTGGTAATGATAGTGCTACTATTATGGATTGGAATTGAAAAAGGAACATGAAGATGTTTGCCTCACATACTACCCCTGTTATCCGGCACTATCCTTGCATCGGAAGGAGTCCCCACAGAGGCCCGTTGAATACCACTCTACGGTTTAAGTTAATATCGCCGGCATTTATCCACTGCAAGCAGTGATCAGCACGAGAGAAGAAATGATCCACAAAATCGAGAGTCATAACAAGGGCTACCCAGCTCGTCTCGACGTTTCATCCCATTTCTACCCCAGCTTGTCCAACATACTCCTCAGAGGTGAGGGCTGCTAGAAGCGCCTCAAAGGAGTATGGGATTTCGGCATGCTTCAGAATTAGGGGTAACTGAGATCAGCTATACGATCCTTACAAGGAGCACGCCACAAGTCGTGGGCAAAATAGATGTGATTTGATACAGGATAACTGTGTTTGGTTTCTTGAGGATCTGTGCGGATGCTGGGCAAGTGGGAATGGCGGAGTAGAAAACAAAGGAAATTAGTAGGCAGGAAAAGTACATAACAGATAATAAGGTAAAAGAAACGCTGATAAGCCATCTGTCTGTCGATACATACATGGGAGGGTTCAACGATAGGGGGGAGGTGGGTGAGGAGGCATACAGTGAATCCATAGGGTGCCTCAAGAATTTGCTAGATGTGCATGTCTGATGCCCTCTGGATATTCCGTAGTAACGAGAACGCTAAACCTAGGCAAAAGCAGGAAGTGAAGCTGTGGCATTTTACTGTGTGAGTGTCGGTACACTAGACGCAGCCGACGTAGGGTAGGCGTTCATGATACTGGCAAATGTAGCAGGAACAGGCGCGCTCCCAGCGGCGGATGACAGTAAATTCGAGGAGACGGCGGGTGTACTAGCACCGGATCCTGCGGGTGAAGAGGCAGCCTTATCCCCACTCGTCGCAAGCTGTGGACGGTACTCCTGGAAATTTGGCGTCCCCGAGGGTGCCGGCGGCGCACCCTGTGAGTCTAACAACTGCTGCGAACCTGACGGCTCTCCTGGGTTCAACTGCTGAAGTGCTGCTGCACGTTGGGCCTCTGCTTGAGCTACGATATGTTGAGGGTAGTGAGCGAGGCCTTTGGGAGATGGGGCATTGGCTGTGCCTGCTGCATCCCTTTTCCGTTTGTCCCTGTCTGTGGGATAGTACGCGCCTATTGGCATGGAGGCGTCATATTCCTCGGGTAATGCAGGGATAACAGCTGCATGCCGTCCGCCCAACGGACTGCAAGCGTTATCAGTAAGTTACACATAGGGAAGTCAAAACAGAACTCACCCTCCTTCAACAAAGGTCTGCCATACATAATCCCTTAAGCGGTCCGCGTTTGGGAGTTCCTGGATAAGATGCTTAATGGTGTTCTGACCAAGCCCGAAGAAGTCTGGTCCAGACACAGAGTTCGAATGCTGTCGATTGCGAATGGCGTTGGCCTGCTTCACAATGCTGGACCAGGCGCCCGTTGCAGTTCCCGCGATGACTGGCCGGTCTGGTACGTCTGACGGTACTATCTGAAATTTTGGACCGTCCCCGCCGTCCAGGATAGTGCAGTGATAGACAACCTCGATGTTGGGATCCACGGTAGACAAGTATCGCCTGTGTACACAGAATAGTGTTTAACATCTTCGACTTGAGGAGCAAAAAAATGGCAACAGACCTGGTGACTTCATACCCAACGGGGAAGATATACCGCTCCGTATGAAAGTGCTCTCTCATGCAAACTTCGCCTAAACTGATAACCGTCATAATTCCGACGTTTAGTGGGAGCATGGGGTTACCCCGTTTGTCGCGAGGGACCATCGGGATGCTAAAGCTTTTGCTAGTGACGGTATGTGCCTTGAGCCTCTTTGGTTTGGCCTGACGTTGCACTTCAGTCGGAGGGCGGGGTGCACCGGGAGGAACAAAGTTCGCGTTCGGAGGGTACACACCGCCTGGACTTGGCATGGGACCTGTTAGGTAATAATAGGGATTTCCGTACGGGTATGGTGGGGTGCCAGGCGTAACGGGAGTACCAGGAGGATAGTACATGGCGTAGGGGTTCATCGAGAGAGGCATCATGCCAGAAGGAGATGCCGCTCCTGTGTTGTTTTTGTTTGGGACCATTAATGTAGTGATCATATAAGGATTATAAGTAGAGGAGCCGGAGGTCCCGGTAGACCCTGAAGTCGTCATTTGAGACGTTGACGGTAACGCAGAACTAGAGGGTGCGGTCGATGTATTTTGTGCGGCATTAGCAGCATTCTGAGCGGCAATAGCTGCCTCAGCGACCTTGACAATGTTATCCATGGGTGAAGGTCTTTTCGTGGAACCGTTTTCTGCTTGTTTACTGCCTTCTGATGATGTACCAACTAAAGCTGGGTCAATATTGGCATCCGAAGCGGAAGTCTGAACAGCAATTTGTGCTGAAGAATTGTTGTGACCATGGACAACAGGCGAAATTGGACTTGTAGCGTATAACTGTCCAGGTGGTGCAGGGTTGCTTTGTGCCGGTGTCGTGTCTGACGTTATAGATCTTGAGGTATGTTCTGTACCGGCTGTAGGGACCGCGGCTGCATGTGTAGTACTCTCTCGACGAGTCGTGCGAGTGCTGACTATGGGAGAGGTTGAAACTTTCCGCTTCCCGGCTCGAGTTCTTGTAACCACACGCTCCTTTTCAGACTCGCGACCTGTATTATCAGCAGCGGCAATCCTGGTACTTCGACGGGTATTGCGAGATGGCCCAGGTGTAGTTTCGGGCTTTCGCGACGCGGGGGAAACGGACTGTGGCTGCCCGTTCGGTTCGGCAGCCCCATTCGAGTAATGTTCCTTATCGTGATCGGCGTAATCATGATCGTTTTTGGAATTCCCCGAGTGGGCACCGTTCGGCTGTTGCATCTCGTCATAGTCGGTCATATCAACGTCCAAGTCTTTGGGGGAGGCGCGGGTATCGTGCCGTTCTGGACCGGAGGAGTGTTGGTGAGGTAGTGGGCTATGGTCGTCAATACGAGGTTGAGGTATGGGCTGATGGCTGTGAGTTGATGTAGGGGAGTGTTGTGGATGGGCGTGAAGCGAAGACGATGACGCGGATGAGGATGAGTTTTGTGCTACTGGTAAAGTCGTATGGTAGTTAGAAAAACGTTCAGATGAGTATAAGCGTCCACTCCTACCATTTGTTGTTGGTGAACGGTGATCGGGAGAGACGGTACCTATGTCATTGAGAATAGTAAGGTATGGGATCGTGCACGTGTTTGTTATATGCTAGCCTGACCTTGACCGTTTACTAACTGCTGGAGGGTACTACGGCCACTTCGGCCGGCATCTCTTGACTCTCGCGTATCCTCGCCGTGATGAGGCTCATCGTCGAGACGCGTTCGAGTGTCAGACCCGACGTAACGCGTAGAGGGAGGATCATGCAAACCGTCCTCGATGGTTGTGAAGTTGCTTGCGGGGATAGATATACGAGAATTTGACAATGATCGTGGATATGTGCTTGAGTTCGGTTGAGGAGGCGATGGAGAGGACGTTGAGCCACTATTATTGAACGACCCATCATTTTCAAGGTCACTGATTACGACACAATAATTTTTTTATCAACTCAACAACCAGCTATAATGTAAAAGCGCATAAAAACAAGACGTACTTCCTATGTTCACGCATTCTGACAATACGTGGGCCCGATTTCTCCACTTCTGTGCCTGCTTCCTTGATTTTCTAACCATCGTCAGTGTGGTACTAACGCTCTTTCTTCCGGTTGGGAGAAAAATAATAGGGTGTTTCCTTACCTCTTCAAGCTCGCCATGTGTCCTCTTTAATGTCCTTAACTTTTCATCCCGAGTATCTTTTGACGTCGACGAGGACGAGGGAGTTACTGGGGGGCCCATAACAACGTCACCATTAGCTGAGGGACCAGCAGAGGAGGACGTCGAGCGTCGACTGCTCATGGGAGGGTGATGGTCGTATATTTTTCGATGATGGAGGTTTGGGACAAGAGTGTGGGCACCGAGACTTGGTGCAGAGGGGGAAAGAGGTCTAGAACCAAACAACCCAAGCACAATGCCATGCGTTGCAAACAAATAGATCAAAATATTGCTTTCATCAGCGGTCTATTTTTCTATGGAAACGTGGTGGAAACGTTCTTTTTTGACCATTCCCTCGTACCAGCACCACCCTGCTTTAAAAGATAGAAAATGATCACAAACCTGCAACAGACTGCCGTTCCCTGTGATGCGGAGAACAAAGCTCCGGATTAATATTGAAACTCCGTAACTTTATTTGGACGACCAGTGATCATGCCTGCTACAAGCTAACCCCCTTTTCGGATTCCTCAACCACGATGTACCAGTATCCAACCTGATCTGATCATCTGGCATCAGCGTGTTGCAGGAGAGCTAGAGACTCCCATGCGGGAGATAGAGCTCCCGGTGAATACACATCGTCCTCATCTGTCGCTTCTGTTCTGTTCACATGTCCTCTCAAATTTAGATCAACGACGTTATGTCAACATACTAGAGTTTGAGGCTTGATCTTCTCAAATGTAAACAGGGGGGCCGCCAAGTTATACTACCTACGTGAATTCGGATCCACCAATCCAATACCTGTCGAATTCCACAGTACCATACTTGCCAGCGCTCAATAAGAATGTTCTCTCATCACCATTGCAGTGCCACAATAGCTAGCGTCTACTACGCGGCCCATCCTACCATAATAACCTAAGGATCAGATGCTATGGCCGAGTTCTACGCCACCAATCAGGGAAAGGCTGAAGAGACGTCAGCTAGTTAATATTGTATTGTTGACATCCTAGGCCTTTCTCTCCACCAAAGAGTTTCTTTTCTTTAATTTCTGGCGAAGCAATTCCTCTTTGTTGACAGCGCCTAGGTTCTTGGCATTTTTATCCATACTTCGCGAAAACAGAATGGTCCTCCTTATTTCCATGCATTTACCGTTGATGAGAACGTTAATCAAGTGACAATCAGCAACTACATAAAGACATCGAGAAAGGAAAAAAGTTACAACAAAGTGCTAAGGACCAGAGTATACTAATGCAATATAAATCGTGCTTAATTAAACATCAGCAGCACTGCGCGTCCGCCATGCGATGTTCAGCGCCGATGCATGTCTGGTATGGATAAAAGCAGCACGTTTGTATTGTGACAAAAATACTAATAAGGTCCTGCCATATCGGCGGTATACCAGAACCTAAGCATCACTACATTCTTCTCGAAAAGGACGAGTAGTATAGTCTACTAAAGTTGAATGGGCAAAATAAACAGGATACTCTGAACACACTTCGGCGCCTCTCCACAGTACCCACAAAATAATGCCATGTTGAGGGCTTGGGTTTCGGATCAAAGACTGGACCGATGTCCATGTGAAGACATAGATTGATTGAGACTCGTTATTAGTAATAGCTGAAACGACAGTGGACAACTTGAGTGATAGGCATTGTCCTGAGAGGGTTCTCATGAAAACAGTTAGGAGGGCTCCCAGCTCTTGAAGGAAGAATGCCGGGTTGATCGAAGGAAATCTGACAGTGATTGCGAAGACTACACGGTGAAGCGAAGAATCACGATGTAAGCGGCAGAAGGAGATGCGCTTTACACCGTATATCTCTTGAGAATCTGCATAGATACCATCATCCATTCCAAGACCCAGATAAAATCGACAGTCTATGATTTGTTCTCCAAGTGATCCTCACTCCCGATGTGTTTGGTTAAAAACTTCCCGACCTTGTCGAACAGTTCACCGTACAATTCTTCAGCCGCAGGGTCGTAGTCGAATGAATGTTCTCTCCCTTCAACCTCGTGTATCACCACATCCACACCACTGGCCACCAACAACCTCCTTAGACTTCTAGATTCCTTCACAGGAACCGCAGTGTCATCCGTTCCGTGGACTAACATGGTCGGTGGCCATTCAGCTGATACTCCGAGCTGGGGAAACAGAGCTCGATGTTGGGCGGGAATCAGCTGGCGCATGTGGTCTAGGAACTCAGGGTCGACGTCTTTGCTTGCAAATGTTGATCCATCCTCTGTGGTCAGTGCATCGCGAAGGATGACACTGAGCCCTCCGTTCTCATACTCACCAGTGTAATAGTCGATGAAGATGCCGAGTTGCAGATAAAGTCGTGTGATAAGCTGGCGTGGATTTGCCGGATATCCAGGGATGTGGTATGTTTGAGGGTGGAATACCAGTGGTGAGTCCGATGTCGTTTTAAGGCTGGAGAATAAGGTACTGATTTGTGTGTTACTGGGAATGTGAATTGAATGCAGATATTCCGTGAAGTCACATGGGTCAAGGATCTCTCGGCCGCGGAAGAAAGGCTCAGTCTTCACCCCAAGGTAGTGAGCTGTCTTCAAACCGTCACCAGTCGCTGACAAGTTCCGAAGGTAGAGAAGTAAGAGAGACTTACGAAAAAATCACCCCCCATCCCATACATCGAGACCAAAGCCTTGGGTTTAGGTGATTTGCAGTGCATGGCGGCAAGATACGCACAAAGTCCCCCTGCACTTGACCCTGCAACCGCGATGGCCTCTGGGTTGATCCTATATCTTAGAGGTTCATATGGTAAAGTTTCCCGGCTTCGATCGCTAGCTGCCACGAAAGGCGAGGATAATTCTCGTGACGATACAAAAGTCAGTAAATCCTGAAGGTCCTGCACGATATCATGCCCAGTGGCGGGTGGAAGAAGTTGATAATCAGCAGAGATAAACGCGTATCCAGCGCTCGTTGAACGATCTGCATTGCGGATGCGAAATACTTTTTGTTCAAGCATCAAGGAGCCGCAAAGCCAACGAATACTGACTGTGGAGCCAAGTAGGGAACCAGCTTTGGCGATTACCAGCACTCAATCCCCCACCATGGAAGTAGATCACCGCGGGAACAGCTGGTAGAAAGGAAGTTGTTGAATTGGTTCTGAAATAAGATGGCGGATAGACATCAAAGCAGATATCAACGCTGGCGTTCGAAGTACTGAAGCCCTGCTTATACGTCAGAGTCACAAAATTAGAAAGGGCCATCCAGTCGATAAGGAGTGTTTAGTACGACCTTCCTGACAAGTTGACGAGTATACTAGTAGATCATGAGCCCAACTCAACATCCACGCAATCAACAGCAGCTTTCATGCTCCGCTCTAAAGGTCCTTGTCACTGTCCTGGTGCAACTTGAGTGCAACTAGCATGACAATCATTGAAATCGCTCATACAGAGTGGGGATTCATTAGTTTTCACCTTATAAGTGCACTCTCTGTCCAGATGATTTTTACAACAGTTACGGCAGCGATTTGGTTTTGGGGGGACTTCGGTGAGCATGACATGTCGAGTTTGAACTACCTTCCTTCCACTGGATCCAACCTATGGCGTATTTATCAACCGGGTTATATCCTATTCGGCCCTGCCTCTGAGAGAGCAGTGTAGGGTGTGCGCAATTCACAACACTATATATTTACAGTTCAACTAAAATTTTAAACCACAGGGAAATGCATGCGATATATGGGTAATTCGCAAAGCCATGTCCCCACTGCTACGGAGACTCCACGTGGTTCTGTGAACCGTCCATTACAGATACAATGATACTATCTGCAATGCGCTACGAATATCCACCAATGCGATAGTGCCAGCGTTATACTCAGTACTGTGCTGTAAACTGCCTAGCTCCACTGAATACCCCCAAGCAAGACAAGTGTCGTTTTCGTTTCAGAAAAGCGACGCCAGTTTGAATCAACCATGGTCACGGCCGGGACTTTATGCCAACTGTATGGCAACAGGGACTGACCAGCTCGAAGTTTGCCATTTTCGGAGGCAGGACCCCAGAAACTTCATCCAATCTAATCTTTCATTGATGTTTGCTGCACCTGCCAAGTATACTAATCCGGACACGATCAAACCTCCGACTTGCAATCAGTTCCAATCTGCTACACCTCTTTCCGCCGTTATTTTACTCCTATACCACTCTCCCAAAGCAATAATCAAGGCCAACCCGTACCTACCTACACCTCCTGAACCGACTTATAGTGGATGGCACCATGCTACAAGTTGAGCACTGCCAAACTTGGTAGATCATAATGCATTGTTAGAGTTTACACGAAATCGAGGGATTTTGGGGAGCGGGCGTCCCCCAGCATGTGTGTGTGGGACGTAATTCACCAGAAATAATGTCCCATAAGAATTTAGGATGATTGTTCGTGCAACAAAATAATGGGTATGGTATCTGTTAGGGAAGTAATCATGCGCGTTGCCAGGTCAGAGTTATATGCTCAGAGCCCAAATAAAAGTGTATGTACCTGGATTCTGACCTCGAAACAGCTTTCACTGCGTGTGCCCACAGGTGTATCTTTGGGAAACATTGATTAGAAACATGTTTTCTGAATTCTAATGAATGTTTCTTACCCAATATGAGAAATCTTGCTCCAGAAACATGC